>LOJH01022841.1:14805-26172 GCA_001685095.1 Ellobius talpinus
CTCTCTCTCTCTCTCTCTCTCTCTCTCTCTCTCTCTCTCTCTCTCTCTGCCTACGGATCAGGAAGGAAAGCTCCTGATTATTTCTCTAGCACCATGACTGCCTTCCACTCCCCCACCATGATGATAGTGGAACAGTCTTCTGAAACTGTAAGCAAGTTCCAATTAAATGCTTTCTTTTATAAAAATATCTTGCTCCTGGTGTCCTCCACAGCAATAGAACAGTGACCAAGATACATAAATGATAGGTTTACTTCAGATTTAACTATCTATGAATACTGTAAACCATTTCCATAGTTCTCCATTTTCCACAAAACCTGTCTTTTACCTATTTCTCCAGGCCTATTTGCTTTCTCTCTTTATGGGAAATAATTAAAATGCTTTTATGCTTTGCCCTTCTATTATTTTATTGTTAGTATAGGTAAAAGTGTATTTAAGTTCACAATCGCTTACCTTAGATAAATAAAATGTTGACATACTGTGAGGGCTAGTGTTAACTGTCGAGTTGACTGAATCTAGAATCACCAGGGAGATGGGCTTCGGCATGCTCGGTGTGTGCGTACATGTGTATACGTATATGTGTGTACATGCGTGTGTATATGTGCATGTGCATGTGTGTGCTTGTGTGTACACATGTGTATATGTGCATGTGCATGTGTGCCTGTATGTGTACATGTGTATACATGTATGTGTGTGCATGTGTGTGTGCGTGCGTGTGCGTGTGTGTGTGTGTGTGTGTGAGAGAGAGAGATCTTGATTAAGTTAATTGAAGTGGGCAGACCCATCTTAATTGTGGGTGAGACCATTTCCCTGGACAGGTGCTCCTGGACTATAGAGATGGAGCTGAGCATTAGCAGGCACTCCTCTCTCTCTCTCTCTCTCTCTCTCTCTCTCTCTCTTTCTCTCTCTCTCCCCAATCTCTGCTCTATAACTGGGTGCACTGTGACTGTCTGCTTCAGGCTCTCCCTGCCTTGACTTTGCTGTGATGACAGACTAGAACCAGGAACTGTGAGAAGAACAAGCCCGTCTCTTTTCAGTTGCTTTTGTCTGGGTATTTCATCACAGCAACAGAAAAGAAAGAGAGACACACACCAGACCTGCTCCCCCACCCCATTCCTTATTCTTTTAGCAATGTAGTTTGGATTGTGCTTTTTTGTGATTGCATAGTCTATTTGTGAATGCATTTCAGACAATACAATCAGTTCTTTGGTGATGGACAGCTGGCTTGTTTCTAGGCCTTTTATTACTAGGAATGCTACAGGGAGCAGAATTGTGTTTATGTCATTTTACATTTTAACTAATGTCTTTTTGAGATGTCTAGAATACTTATTTCAGAGTTAAAGGATAAATGAGTCATAATTTGATTATTGACAAAATTGCCTCCGTGGGGTGCACAGTTTTGTGTTCCCATTAGCATACACGAGTGTATCCACTTCTCCACGGGCTGTCCAATGGACTATGCTGTCATACTTTGGGGCTTTTTGCCAGTCTGGCAGGTGAGAAATAGTGTCTCAGGGCAGTGTACTCAGCGTGTCCCTATTGTGAACAAGGCTGCACGTATTTTAAATGGCTAGTACCACTTCCATTGTTTCTATTATAAAAATAAGGTATTGATGTACATATAGTAAAATGAACCCTTTTCAGTTTGTCGTCTTGAGTCTTACAGTTGTGAATGGTAGTGTAGCCACCACCACCATCCAAAGGGAGAATAGATTTCTTCACCTCCAAATTTCCCTGAGCCTCTCAGAAGTCAGGCCTTTTCCTAAATCCTGGAAGTTATTTCTTTTATTGCTGTTCTTGCTATAGTTTGCATGTGCTTTGTTCCCCAGAGGTTCATGCATGGAAGCTTGGCTCCAAGGCTAAGAGGCAGTGGGACCTTGAAAAGGTGGGGTTTAGTGGGATCGTTATGCCACCAGACATGGAGAGATAAATAATCTCCTTTATTTATCAGCTATCCTATTTCAAGTATTTTCTTACAACAGACCTTGTTGCCATGGCTGGCCTTCAGCTCCTGGGCTCAGTGGTCATCCTGTTTCTTCCTCTCAAATAGCCGGGATTGCAGGTATATGCCATGTCTAGGCTAGACTCTGTGTGTGTGTTCTTTGAGACAGGGTCTTGTGTAAGCCAGCTGACCTAGAACTCATTATATAAACTGACTTTAAATTTTGGGCAATCTTCCTGCCTCTGCCTCTTGAGTACTGGATTGCAGGTGTAAGCTTCCCTTAACAGACCAGATTTACTTGCATATGTAAATATAATGTGGTGTGTGTGTGTTTAGGGCTAGAGAGATAGCTCAGTGGTTAAGAATAGTTATTGCTCTTACAGAGGACCCAGGTTTGATTCCCAGCACCCACATGGCAGCTCATAACTACAGTTCCAGGGAATTAATGCCCTCCTCTGACCTCTGCTGACACCAGTCATGTGGTACACAGATGTATATGTGAACAAAACAGCATTTACACACAAGAAAAGGAAGAAAAATAAGGGGTCTGGAAGTGCTGGCTTATGCTTCTAATGCTAACACTTGGGAGAGAAACAGGAGGATTGCAAGTTTGAGCCCAGTCTAGGACAGCCTAGGCTACAGAATGAGAGACAGTACCTTAAATAATTTTTAAAAAATTATTTATTTGTGTGGAAAGTGTGCGTGTGTGTATGTGTGTGCATGTGCATTTGTGTGTGTTTGTACGTGCATATAGGCGCCAGTGGATGTCAGAAAAGTACGTCAGAACCCTTCTGGACCTGGAAAAGCAGAACTGGAGTTACAGGCAGTTGTAAGCCACTCAGTCTGGGCACTAGAGACTGAACTCAGGGCCTCAGGAAGGGCAGAATCTTAATCTCCAGGCCATCTCCAACCCTCGGAAATTGTTTGGTTATTGATGAATTTTAAGAGGTGTTTATGCGTTCGAGATGGCAATCTCTTGTCAATGATTCATAAATATTTTCTTCTAGTATGTAGCATGCATTTTCTCTCTCTTAATTGCATTTTTCATGAAGCAAATTTTTTTTTAAATTTTGATAAAGTGTAACTTGTTTTCTCTCAGGCTTGTCACTTGGTTGCTAAGGAACGGTTGCCTCAGGCCTTCACGTTTTTCTGTTCTGTTTTCTTCTAGAAGTTTTATAGTGTTAGCTTTTACAGCTAAGTCTTTTATTCATCTTGAGGTAGCTTTACTATAGTTCCTTACTATTCTTAATTTGTTGAGAGTTTTATTTTGTTAATAATAACAATCACAACATTTATTTATTGTTTATTTAATTTATTGTGTGTTCATGTGTGTGGACACACATGGCATGGTGTGCCTGCTGAGGTCAGAAGACAACCTGCAGGAGTCAGTCTTCTCCTTCCGCCATGAGGGTCCTGAGGATTGAACTCAGGTCACCAGGCTTGGCAGCAGGAGCGTCTAACCAGGAAGTCACTTCCCTGGCCTACTGCGAGTTTAGATGATGAATTTTGTTACATGCTTTTCCTGCTCCTGGTGGTATTATTCAGTCTGCTGACTCAAGGAATTGCACTGACTTATTTTGGATTGCTGGGCTATTCTTGAAATTCTGGAATAAAGTTGTTTGATTATGATGACTCAATTATTATGCCTTTGATAACATATATGGGTATGTTTGAGACTTTTGAAACTGTATATGAAAGATAGTGGCTTGCATATCCTTTTATCGTAATTTTGTTTTTGGCTGGATGTGGTGGTGCGCTCTTTTAATCCCAGCACTTAGGAGGCAGAGGTAGGTAGATCTCTGAGGTCAAGGCCACCCTGGTCTACAGAGTGAATTCCAGTACAGGGACAGCCAGGGCTATACAGAGAAACCCTGTCTTGTAAAAACATAAGCAAAAGCAGAAACAAACAAAAAAATGTGTTTCATTAAAGGCATAGTTATTCTGCCTGTCTCTCTAGCACAGTTGAGGGTGAGCCTGCCTTCCTGGGATGGTTAATGCCTATCTGAAATGTTAGGTCTCTGCCCGGGGCTGAGAGTGTGTGTTCTTGACCAGAAGGAGTTCTTCCTTAATGGACCATCACTGCTGCTGTGTTCACTCTATGTCTGAACACAGGCATCATTAAAGTCATCTAGAAGTCAGAGCCAGGATCAAACACTTCTGGCGTTTCTCACCTCTATCTGGGACAGGCCCAAAGACGTTTCCAGCTTTTAGCCAAGAAAGAAACTGGTCACCTTTCTTTGAGGTCATTTTACCTTGAGAAGCTTGGCCTGCACCTGCCTTCCATTCCCATCTTTTCTCTACCTGCCACTACGGAGTTGACATGTGGCTGACTTGACCCTTAGAGATCAGTGAGGACACTGGCATGGCAGGTGGGATACCTCTCCAACTGGCCTGTCTGGAAGACCCCAAAGCACGTCAGTGGTTTATCTGTAAAATTGCCAGATGGGGGGAAGAAAGGAAATCCTTGTCTGGCTCCATAAAGGGACAGAGGGGAAAGGAAAGGCAGGCTATTAGCATTCCAAGCCATAGATAGAAAGAAGCCAGAAGAAGCCAGAACAGAGGATAGGCTTCAAAGGTTCAAATAAAAGACCATTAGAATCTCTTGATGGGCTCAGGAGCCTCCATCCATTGGGCTCCTACTCGTTTTTCTTTTGGTATTCGTCAGTTAGGGTTTCTATTGTTGTGAAGAGACACCATGACCATGGAAACTCTTCTAAAGGAAAACATTTAATTGGGGTGGCTTGCTTACAGTTCAGAGGTCCATCCCATTATCATCCTGGTGGGACGTGGTGACATGCAGGCAGACATGGTGCTGGAGAAGGAGCAGAGAATTCCACATCTTGCAGGCAACAGGAAATGGTCTGAGTGTCACACTGAGGGAAGCTTGAGCAAAAGAGACCTCAAAAACCCATGCTTATTGTGACATACTCCCTCCAACATGGCCACACCTACTTCAAGAAGGTCACACCTCCCAATAGTGACACCCTCTTTGGGGGTCATTTTCTTTAAAACTACCACAGTCTCCAAAACTGGACTCCAGAATGATGAACCCAATATGCTTTTCCAAAGTGGGAAAGAGCTGAAAAACCTAAGCAAGTTACTAAGGTCTGAGTATTTATTATTATAGATAAAAGATAAATTTTTTTGAAGTATGTATGATCTTAAAATTTCTTAGGTCAAAGTTCACTACATCGATATCAATCTACTTAAATCAATGGAGTTCTCTTAAGTTATTGATCTGTTCTTGGTAGCAGTTACAAAAACTGCCCCAATGAACAAAATATGTGCCTACTTGAGGCTTGTTTAAAAGTGTTTGGGTCTTGCACAAGCTTTATCTAAACATTACACAGCTATTAAAAGTAGCAGGCTGGTGTAACCAAACTTGGTGTTCAACAGCCTTATACTGATGTGGGCAAAGGGATTAAAAGATACAGTTTTTTGCCCCTTTACTTCCAAGGTCAGTAAGGTCCCAGGGGCCTGTGGGACATCTCTCAAACTATCCTGCAGTTCTGTGTGGCCACGGAGACTCTGCTGGGTGGACTCAAAGCAGTGTCCAGGCTACAAAAAAGAGAGTTGACATGGGAAGAATTTCCTCGATGTTAGAAGGTCTTAAAGCACACATTCATGGTTTTTACCCTGGACTATTTATTTACAGTATCCGTATCATGGAATGTAGTAGTGGCCCTCATGACTACAACTTCAACTGTGTGTTCATTTTCTTTAGAGGATTATCCCTTGTACAAAGTGATGAGTTTCCCTATGATATTTTCATTCATATATATCTTCATTCACCTAAAGTTTCAATAATAAGAATATTCAGGTTAGCTGAGTGGTGGTGGTGGTACACATCTTTAAATCCCAACACTTGAAAGGCAGAGGGAGGTGGATCTCTGTGAGTTCAAGGACAGCCTGCTCTAAAGAGTCAGTTCTAGGACAGCCAGGACTACTCAGTGAAACCCTGTCTCAAAAAACAAACAAACAACAAACAATATTCAGGTTAAAATAGAATTGCTTGTAGTATTTTAAAATTTCACTTTAAAATACCCATAAGTTCTATAGTGATCTCCCAACCCCCTTTGGTCACCCTAGAGCAGCCATTTTCAACCTTCCCAATGCTGCGACCCTTTAATACAGTTCCTCATGTTGTGGTGACCCCCAACCATAAAAATATTGTCATTGCTACTTCATAACTGTAATTTTGCTACTGTTACGAATCATAATGTAAATATCGGGTGCACAGGATATCTGATATGCGACCTCTGTGAAGAGGTTGTTTGACCCCTAAAGGAGTTGCGACCCACAGATTGAGAACCACTTCTGTAGAAAAATTTATCACATATTGATTTAAAAGAAATTAACTACTTTTTCATTTCACTGCTTTTCTATTTTTTCCCCATTTTCAATTTCCTTCTTTTTTGGGTAGTGTTGGGATTGAACCCAGGGCTTTCTGCATGGTAGACAGGAGCTCTGGCACTAAGCAATGTCTCTAGCCTGATTCTCATTTTTCTCTAGTTCCTCCCTGCTATTTGCTTTAGTTTTTACTTTGCTTTTTGTTTGGAGCCCATGTCTTCAACCCCAGTCACACTCTACACATTTTGATTTTATTTTCATTCATCTCTAAGAATTTTCTAATTTTCTTTCTGGCTCTGGCTTTGACCCTGAGCTATTTTGGAAGCTGGTTGTTTAATGCTTTGGTGGGTTTTCCCAAAAGTCGCTATTTCTGTTTTTACCTCATTATGGTCCTAGAGCAGGATTTAATTGTGAGTCCCCTCTTTGTATTTCCCCTTCCCTTGGCCTGCATTCCAAGAAGGGCGTCAGGGTTTCCCTCATGGCTCCTCTGGGCACACTCAATGTGGGCAACTTCCGAAGGAGTTGCTTGCCAGGGCTTCTAGCGCTCTCCTCTTGGCCTCTAGCAACAGATTTAACTTATTAGTTGGAATCCTCTTGTCATCTCATGCAACATCTGGAGGGATTTGCCCCATGTTCATGGACTACCTCTCCACGGAGGTATCAGACTCCCAAGATTTCAGATTACTTGGTAACCTACAACTTCATTTTCAGAAGCCAAACAAAAACAAAGAGGCCAGTTTTCAGATTGTTTGGTGGTGATATTTGATTCTAATTTCCTCTATCCTCAGAGGCCTGAGGCCTTTTCATTCTTTTTTTTCTTTTCAAACTTCATAACCCTTGACCCATTTTCTGCTTTGACATTTATTTCTTTACATGCTCTAAAGTTCTAGTGAATTCATCCAATGAGGTTTTAAAAAAAGTTTTCACATTTATTTGGCATGATTGTGTATGTGTGTGTACATGTGCACATGTGTGCGTGCGACAGTGTGCATGTGCAGGTCTGAGGACAATTTGTGGCAGTCAGTTCTCTCCCTCCACCACATAGATTCTGGGGACTGGAAACAGGTCATCAGGCTTGGTGGAGATCACCTTTACCAACTGAGCCACCTCAAAGGCTGCATTGAGTTTCTGATTCTAGTTAATCAATTTTAAATCTCAACTTAGTTCTTTTTCTATTCTGGCTATTTGGAAAATAGATGTTTGTTTCCCTGCTGAACTTTTTAAAAGCTTCCCTGTTAACATAGTTTAGGGCTGGCACGTAACTCAACAGTTCAGGGCTGGTTCATGAAGCACTGGGTTTGATTCCCTGCACCACAAAAAGCCCAACTAATTAAGTAACATTTTAATTTAATATATGATGCAACTGCAGGTCTGTTTCTGCTACACATCATTTCTGCCACCATTGGACACTCTATATGATGCTGAATATCTACTTTGAATATTTTTCAAAAAGTTCTGAGCGATATATTTCAAGACCAAGGCCTTACCATACTTGTCTTTGTGCTTTTCATGTGTAGATAGGAAAGACACGTGAAAGGAAAGAAGTGAAGGATCTAGGAAACTTGCCTCGCTCTTCTCCTGGGCCACCACTCTCTTCTAAAGAGAAACAAAGCATTTCTAAAGACTGGTCCTTTGTGCTGATGTTGCACATCTGGATGCCCAGCCAGCTTCGACTACATGAGGACATTGTCTCAAACAAAACAGTAAGACAATAATTCTCAAGTAGACATCCTGTTAATTTGCTTTTGCGACCCAGGACGTTTCTCCTGAGCTTATTAAGGCCTTTCCTACTTCCAAACTACTGCTGGAATCTAAGACAAAAGTCTGATGCCTGGCGAAGCTGTTTTCTTCTATTTTGGTGACTTTTGTTCTGATTTCAAGTCTACATCTAGAGACTTTTATTTCACAAGTATTTGGAGATGTATAATACTTGTATAAGATCATCAAAAGATAATACCGTGGTCCTGGTGTTCCTACACATATGAACACACATACACATGCATGTATGTATGTGTATTTTAAGTATATTTCCTTATGGGGCAAATAACTACAGCTTTATTTAGGAGTTTGCATTCTCTGAAGGAAGGCTCAGTTGAATGTGTTAGCATTGGGAAAAGGGTGCCCAGGTAGCTTCTTTCCCCCCCGTAGCCATACTTTGTGGGGTTTCCCATCAGACAAAGCAGGTTGCATCCCAGGGTTTCCTAGATCTATCTTGCATGGATGACGGCTGAACTGCCAAATACAGTGGGTGTTCATCAGACATTCCCCACACAGTGGGAGCTCTTGTCTGAGGATTCTGCCAGAAGCAGAGTCAGTAGCCACCGGCCTCACTCCTCTCCCACATTTCCTCTCTAAAATGTGCATGGTGTGAGGATTTTTAGCCAATTTGTACACGAGATGATTTGACTGAACACAGAGGTGGCAGACAATCCCACAATCAGCAAGTGGATGATGATGGGAAGGTGTTCAGGGAAGGCGGTGGACCCTTGAGTAAATGAGTTGGGATTTTCTCTGGGTGTGGTGTGAGGTGTAGGTGTGAGGTGGCCATTTCTATCTCGGAGACAGATAGCTTCCTGGAAGCTGTAGTTTTTCCTGTTTACGTGTCTGCATTGGAGGCTCTAGAGATGTGCTTACATCAGTGCAAATGGATGCGGTGTTGACTTTCAGACACCGGAAAACCACAGCCCATTCTCTATCGTCCAGCTTTATAATTATAGTCAGACCAACATACGCCATGTCTTCTACCACAAAGACTGCTGGAACTCCAGAGAGAAGCTAGCCAGAACACTGGTCTGTGTATTTCCTGCCAGATTCTGTATGGAGATATGTGTCAGCTATATAGCTCATACGTATTTGCATTTCTTACTGGTATGGGATTTGACCACAAGTCTCTGTATGGAAACTCAGGTCTTAGTAACTTAAATTAGACTACCTGTGGGGAGGCAGTTCTCTGCTCAAGCTTTCCTTTCCGTGGGCCCCACCCTGGTTCCTGTTTCATTTTCCTAGGGAATGGGTCATTGAGTGAAGTCCTGGGGCCAAGAGGTAAGTGTCAGAGGGTTGATTTTCTATGTCTTCTTATGTCTCCTGTGTCCCACACCTTGCCCTTGTCTTGGTTTCTGTCTTGATTGTGGTTACTTGAAGCAGAGGCAGAGAAGGCAGTCTGTTTCTCTCAGACTGAGGAGACCTGAGCACTTCCTTAGTCTGGCTTAGTAGTCAGGCTGCCCTTTACCCTGGACAATGCTGCACCCAAGCAAGTGCCCATTGTTGGACCATCTTCTACTAGAACATTCCCTGGACTTCTCCCAGAGAAGGTGCCCCCAAGGTCAATGCATTTCTCTGGTCAGAACCTTTCCATGTGAGCAAGAGGTCCTTAGACCATGTGTGCTTTCTGCAGGGCCTATTCCACATGCCCAGGTAAATTTTATGTTCGGGTCCCCACACCCTCTGTTTGGTCTTCTGCAAGGGACTGTCTATGCAGTTCTCGAGTCTTGACAGCCATCCTGTGTGATCCTTCTAGGTGCTGGCTTGAGAACCACTGGAGGCACAGTAAGTACAGATCATCTATGAGGCAACCACCATGATCTAGGGGACAGAGAGGGTGGTGGGTTTGCTGAGGAGCCCAGGGAATGGAGGCAGTGGCTGCATTGTGAGTATATTCTGCGCCACTGGGACTACTTAAGCAATTGGGTGTGGGATGTGAGCAGAAGAGAGTAATCAAAGATGACTTTGAGGCTTTGGGCCTGGGCAACCAAAGGGGACTGTGCTTGCATGAACAGACACGGGAGGGGGTGTTGATGTGGACAGCAAATTGGGGCAGGTGTGATGGTTAAACTTCATTCTCCGCTTGACTGGATTCCAAATCACCCAGGAAACACACGTTTATCTGGACATGTCTATGAGGGCATCTCCAGAGAAGTTAACTACAGAGGAAGAACCACCCTGAAGGTGGTGGAACCATTGCATGGGCTAGAGTCCCAGACGTGAGAGAAAAGGGAAAATCAGAAAGTGAGTTGAGCCCTGACATTTGTTTCTGCTTTTTGGCTGCAGAGACAGTGTGATCAGTCACCTCACACAGCCATGCCATTGTCATCAAGATGGACTGTACAGCTCCTCTCAAACTGTGAACCAGAATTAGAGTAAAAACCAACCCCTCCTAAGCAGCCCTTATCAGTTATTTTATAAAGCAATAAAAAGTAATTCCGAATGGGGAGATCAGGAGTTCAGTTTTGACTACGTTAAATTTAAGACATATAGACATACATTATGACAGTTTGGATCTAGAATGTTCTCCAAAGGGCTATATGCCGAAGGTTTGGCCTTTCAGCTTGGCATTATTGGGATATAATGGAACTTTTAGAAGATCAAGCCCAGGAGAAAGAAGGTAGTCTTTGGAAATATGTCCTTGAAGTGGAGTGGGGCTCCACGGTGTATATGGTGTGTCTGCACGTGCGTATGTGCACACGTACGTCATTAGTGGGTGTGCTTGTTACTTTTCCTATTGCTGTGACAAGAAGCAACTTAGGGAGTGTTTATTAGGGTGTGTTTTGTCTCACAGTTTGAGGGTGCATCTGGACATGGCAGAGAAGACATGGTGGCAGGAGCAGGAATCCTTTGCATCCACATTTAGGAATCAAGGAAGCATTAGTAGCTTATGAAACCTCAAGTCCTGCCCTTAGTGCCTCACTTCCTCCAGCAAGGCTCCATCTTCTCAAGATTTCACGGCCTCTGCAAACAACAGCATTAGCTGGCAACCAAGTGTTTAAATACATGAGGCTACTGTGTGTTGGTGTGTTGGTGTGTTGGTGTGGTGGTGTAGTGGTGTATTGGTGTTGGTGTGGTGGTGTGTTGATGTGGCGGTATGGCGGTGTGGTGGTGTGGTGGTGCATTTCACATTCAAACCACAGATGTGGGTGTAGTGATGAGGCGAGCAGGCCTGCTTTTCGTCCTGCTCAGCTCCCACATGGCTAGCTTAGTCCCAGAAATAATAACACAGAAACCGTATTCATCTAAACACTGCCTGGCCCATTAGTTTCAGCCTCTTATTGGCTAATTCTTACATCTTGATTAACCCATTTCTA
>LOJH01022842.1:0-10671 GCA_001685095.1 Ellobius talpinus
AATCTCGCAGCAGCGCGCGGGTCCAAGTGCCTGAGGGAAAGAAGCGCTGCAGTGACAGTGATTCAGTCACTCGGGCCACCCACCCTGCCGCCTTCTGCCACTACTCACCCAGTCGCGCCCACATCCCTGGCTTTGCCGCCACCGACGCGGGACCACTCGCTTCACTGCGCCCACTTGACCAGAATCTCCTCATAGCGGCTGTCGCCATCCTTTTCCTGCAGTCCGTTGGTCGAGTGGAAATGCATAACATTGGAATGAAACGGGATGGAAAGTGCCTCCTGCGCAAGCGTAAAATACCGGAAGTAGTTTCTCACTGGAAACCTCTAGTAGACCGACTAGCGCCGGATGTTGCCATTGCGTGGAGAAGGGTGGACTCTGACGGGTAGGCTGGAGCGCGCACGGAGCACGGGCCACGCCAGCTTAGGTGAACTCAGGTGAGGAGGGCGGGGTGTGCCTGCAGAGCCCCGGCGTGGAGCTGGTCTCACTCCGTGTTAGACTCCAGGCAGGACTCGAGGCGGAAGCAGTAGTTCTGAGGAGGGATGTGGGACTGATGCAGTTCTGTCTACAGAGCGCCATGCGGTGACGCCTCTAAAGAATCATGGCAGCGACTGACGAACTGGCCTTCCATGGTGAGTGGGGCCCGGAAGTGACCTGAGCTCCTATTCCTATCCTAGGCTAGAACCCCAGGATGAACTTGAGGTTCATCCGGGATTCAATCCCTGCTCCCACTGTGAACTCAGAAGTACATCCGACCCTTCAAGTCCGCCCAGGAACTAAATTGAACCCCATCTCAGTGACGGAACACTTCCTTATGCGTGAAAACGAAAGAAACTCAGTCCTTCTGGGAGGGTAGTGAGGCAACCCCAGCCCAAGTTGGTGAGAATGGACCAAAGGAATTTTCAGACTCCAAACACGGGTGCCCATATTCTCTGTCCGCAGAATTTGAGGAAGCCACAAATCTTCTGGCAGAGACCCCAAATGCAGCTACCACTAGCCAAAGTGATGCGCTGACCTCACGAGAGCACGTGGCTGTGGTTATGGAATCAGGTATTGGCTATGGAGCCGACGAGATGGAGGAAGAGGGTGACAAGACATCGGTGAGTCTCTCAGGAACCCCATGCACTGCCTGTCTTTACCCTGGCTGAGCAGGCAGGTCCTGAAAGTCTGTGTCTTGTAGCTTCTACAGGAAGAAAAGCTACAGCCGAGATTCTGGACGTTTGACTACTATCAGAGCTTCTTTGATGTGGACACTTCCCAGGTGAAGCCTGGGATAGGTGGCAAGAACCTGGGAGTTGCTTGGGTTTAGCCACTATATTTGGGGCACTGAATTTGGATGGGACTATGTGTGTGGTGGGGCTGGAAGGCAAAAGTGGGGTACGGAGTAGATGGGGATGGGTGGGTGTGTCTCTTAAAGCCAGTGTCTTGGTATGTTTCCCAGTTAGGCCTTCAACAACTAGGCTTAGAGTGCTTCTCTTGACTCAGGCTCCTGTGTAGCTAGGGCCACAGCAGGCGCCACAAGGTCTGGATGTAAGCCCTGTTAATGAGCTGAAGTTTGGGTCTTGGCCCGAGGCAATGGGGAGTCATGGAAGACTTTAGGAGACGAATGAGTAGAATGAGCAGATATGAATGTGGAACACAGGCCAGCCTGATAATAACCCAGGTCTACTGAGAGGGATCATTCTGGAGATGGAGGAGGGAAAACACCCAGAACTTATGGACTGTCCTTACTGTGGCTGGGAGGAGAGCAATAAGTTACTGCAGTATGTTGAGAGAGGGGCCGAGGAGATTGCTCAGCAGTTTAAGGCCACTGACTGCTCTTCCAGAGGAACCGAATTCAATTTCCAGCACCCACTTGATGGTTCACAACTGTAACTCCAGTTCCAGGGGACCCCACACCCATGGCAAAACATCAATGCACATAAAATGAAACTTAAAAAATTAAAAAAGTAGAGAGAAAGGTGGCAGGCCTAAAAGCCCACCTTTAGAGTGTGGTGACATTTCAGCAGAAACTAGAAGCTAAGACCTCAAGCCATAAAGACACTCCATGAATAAATAGCCTGGAGGGGACAGCTGAGCTTGCTCAGTTAGGATGTAGTGGCAACACAGTAGAAGTCTGCAGGGGTATTTCCTCTCAGAATGCTAGGATTCTCATTCTGGACCCTGGTTTTGCTCTCCAGGTCTTGGACCGGATCAAAGGCTCGCTGCTGCCCCACCCAGGCCACAACTTTGTGTGGCACCATCTTAGAAATCGGCCTGACCTATATGGTAAATGAGGCTGTTATGTTCGACTCAATGGAATATTCACTCAGCAAACGTGGGGCTGTGCCAGGCCCTGAGCAGGACTGTCAGTCATGAAGAATGAAAATTTGTGTTTAGTTGAGGGAGACACCAAGACAGGAAGCAGAAGGTGGTAGGTAGAGCTCAGAGGATGAGGCATTGCTGCCTGGTATAGGGAAGTCAGGAAGGCCTCTGAGTAGGGTAGGCAAATGAGTTTTGTTGACATTGGTGGAGAGGCTTAGAGAGGACCTGCAGTTTCTAGACCCCCATGGTGGAAACACAACTGAGCTGCATAGTGGCATAGGTCACTGGAGTGGAAGGAGCAGCCGGGGAGGTCATAGGTAGGGGGTGAGTACACTGGTCCCATATCGTGGTGAGAAGAGATCTTGGTGAAGTTTTTTTGAGGTCTCCTCTCACACTGCTGAAGTTAAGGGTAGAAGGCAGCAAGAACAGGCAGGGTACAGACATCACAGCAGAGGCTGTGAGTGCAGAATGGTTGGTTCTAGAGAATGCCCCACAGCGAAGAGGAGTGGGAAAGGCCAGGGTGGCTTTGTACTCAGTCCACCAAGAGCAAGTTGCCATGGGTAGATAGGAAAAGCTGGGCAGGTATGAGGAGCAGATCAAGGGGCTCAGGACACCCATGTGAAGTTCAAATGTAAGCATGAAGTTTGGGGCCCTGGAGCAACTTGGGAATGGACAGCTAAAGATGGCATTCATAAAGCTTCAAATCTGGACAAGATCCTGCCCCCGTGCAAAAGCACCAAGCCTATTCTACCTGTAAAGAACTTTGCCAGAGAAGAGAAAAAAGTCAAGTGCTTGAGGCACTTTGGAAGGCATTTCCAGAAAGACAGATGGGCCCTGAGGCAGGTCTTGTCCTCAAGTGATCTGTAGAGTCAAATGGGGTCTGGGGTTTTACCACACTTGAAACAGGACATAGCCAGCTACCTTTCCTAGGACTGATGGACCTGGGACTCCATGTCCCCTTTGCAGGACCCTTCTGGATCTGTGCTACTTTGGCTTTTGTCCTGGCAGTTACTGGCAATCTCACTTTGGTGCTTGCACAGAGGCGAGACCCCTCCATCCACTACAGCCCCCAGTTCCACAAGGGTAAGCAGGTGATTGGGCTCAGCTCCTGGCTGCCAGAACCCTAGGGGATGCAATGACGGTCCACTTTGTATTCCTAGTGACTGTAGCAGGTGTCACCATCTACTGCTATGCGTGGCTAGTGCCACTGGCACTGTGGGGCTTCCTCCGGTGGCGCCAGGGCACAAGGGAGCACATGGGGTTGTACACCTTCCTGGAGACTGTTTGTGTCTATGGCTACTCACTCTTTGTCTTCATCCCCACAGTGGTGAGTATGGATTGGCCCTGGGAACTGGTGGGAGCTGCATGGCACACCCTGTATGGTCACCAGCTATACTTGTCATGCTAGGTCCTATGGCTTATCCCAGTGGAGTGGCTGCAGTGGCTCTTTGGAGCACTGGCTCTGTCCCTGTCAGCTGCTGGGCTGGTGTTCACACTGTGGCCTGTTGTCCGAGAGGATACAAGGCTGGTGGCTATAGCACTGCTGTCTGTTGTAGTGCTGCTTCACGCTCTCTTGGCGCTAGGTTGTAAGGTAGGTCCAGGTGGTCCTCAGCAGGGCTGTGGAGTGGGGCTTGCTGCCACCCAACTACACATTCACCCCGAGATCTCTCTGCAGCTGTACTTCTTCCAGCCACTGCCTCTGGAACATGTTGTACCAGGACCGCAAGCCACACCTCTATCTCCCAGTGTCCTGCTGCCCACCTCAGCCCGGTCCATGACAACCTTCTAGGAAGGCCAGGCCTGCAGGTGAGGGACCAGTTTCTGTTGTGGCTAAGGGTTCACCTTTTTGCCCCTGGGGCCACTCCTAGGAGTCTCTTCTTTTCCAGGGCAAACCCAAGGGGCCGCTACCTATCCTCCCTGTGAAGAAGACTGGAGGATTCTTGGACCCTGGAGACCACCCTACTTTGCAGGCTTTTCTTACAAAGCGAACACTTTTATTTTCTATGCAAAGGTGATCCAGAGAATTTATATAAAGGTGGGGAGGGGCAGCTGAACAGGGAGTATTACTGATGGACAGAAGAGCCCGGTTTTCTAGCCTGCCTGTGGGCCCTGTTTCCCTGACAGGTCAGAGATGGCCCAGGGCAGATTCAGCCATTGCCAGGAGTACCTACAGTAGGCATAGGCCCAGCCTGGGCTCTGGCCACTGAAGTGGGTGGAGACTCTAGGGCAAGGGATCAGGGGAGAAACTGCCCTTCCTTACTTGTTTGCTTTTCTTCTTTTTCTGTCTCGAGGGAGAGGTCCCTTCTAGGCCCCTTTCCAGGGATGCTGTCTTGAGAGGAGGAAGTAGAGCATGAATGTGGAGTGCAACACACAGGCCCATTTTAGCTTTCATGGAGAGTATGCCCTCCTTCCTTCTGTGACAGATCCTTGAGGTTTTTGTCTACCCCAGTGGTCCTGGGTAACTTTCCTTTGGGCTGCCTGTTCCAGCTTTTGGTGCAGGGGGACCTTCAGGGCTCAGGACAGGACAGTAGCAGGAAGCAGGGGCTAGAGGCCTTTGGACAGCTGGGTGTTTTGTACATTCAAGTGTGAGGTGAACCCTTTGGTGAGAGGGGGTGATGCCTGCCCTGAAGGCTTGACAGGCCACCCCTCACCTAGAACCTCTGGGCCTACGGACAGGGGCTGCTGGCTGGGCCCGGCCAGCCGGGTTTCTCAGAGGGTCTGTGGGTTGACACTGGTTCTTTTCGTAAAAAAATAAAATTAAAAAAAGCAGCATGTCACGTCCATGGTGACCATGTGGCCTGGTAGTTGGAGAAGAGGTCCAGCTGGCTGTGCTGCTACCCCAGATGAGGGGCAGGTGCAAGGATGGGTTGGGGGATGGGTTCTGCCAGGTCTTGTAGTGGCAGCTGCTGGCTTCCTCCTGCCTGGTCAGGCGCAGCTGTGTGTGTGGGATTGGGTGAAAGGAGCTTGCCTCTTCCAGTAGATGTCAAAGCCAGGTCAGGTTGGAGAGGGCAGAACAGGATGAGGGCTGCCCCAACAGGATCTCATGTAAAATATGGCAGCAACACGCGCTCAGGGCCAAAGGGGGGGCTAGGAGTACTTGAGGGCAGCGGCGACATCGTATACAAAAGTGTCCAAGTTCCCATTGCAAATTGCGTTGTGACCGGGTGTTCAGCTTCTCCAGAACCAGGGGGGACAGCCACCGGCTTCACTGGGCGTGGACTTCATTTGGTTTCCTGGTGCTGTCAATGCGCAGTGGTGTTGCAGCTGGAGGCACCTAGCTCCCGTAGTGCATGGTGTTGGTTGGGATGGACATGGGTGAGGCCATGGAGATGGCGGGGCCACCCATGGTGAACTGGTTGTTGACTGCATAGTGGGCACTGGAGCCACCGCTGCCTCCTTGGGCACCTGAGGAGCCTGTGGGGCAGGTCATGGGCACTGAGGAGCCAGCATGACCCCTAAGCCTGCCTGGCCCCCACTGGTAGCTTGAGCGTGTGCGCAGGCCAGGCGGGAGGCCCCCCGCCCACGGCCCCGCTACCCTGTTACCTTGGACAATGCCCGTGCTCATTATGGAGCCCATCCGGGAGTGGGTGTGATTGACAATCCCTGTGTTGGCTGTGCAGCGACAGGGAGGAAAGAAGGAGGGAGGGAGACGTCACCGCCCCCAGCCTGCCTGGCCCACTCCACTCTTATGGTTGGTGTGGGAAGGGCAGATGGAGTGGTGACAGATCAAGATGGAGAGGCACACAGGGCTAGAGTACCCAGGAAGAGGAAGAGGTGACCATGACAGCGACAGTGGTGGCAGAAGACCAAGCACTGGCTATTGAACTGGCCACTGGCACATCCCAGTCCTCCCCTGCCATGGCATAGATCTTAGGGGACACTCACCTAAGGGAATCAGGTTGTTGTGACCGACACTAGAGCCGCCGGCAATAACACTGCTCAGGTCATAGGCAGTAGGCATTCCTGACCAGAAAGTGGAGTATTAGGGGCAGGGCAAGGCAAGCTCTGGGGACCTGGGGTCAAGGCTGCCACCATGGGCCTCCTCCAGCTATGTCTGGAAATTGCATTGAGACTCACCAGCCACAGCCACCCCGCTGCTGAGATTGTAGGTGCTTCCCGTGTTCCACATATTCTCGGAGGGAGATGTGTAGTGTGAGCCAGGTGGGGGTGATGGGGTTGTGCCCGTGTACCTATGGCAGAGATTCACTGTGGGCAGGGCTGTGGGGCTCCTGATCCCCTCCCCCAACAAGAACCCTGCTACCTGAAAAAGGGGTTCTTCAGGTCCAGCAGATTACTGGATTTGGAGCCTGTCTGGTCGACCTGGGCCACAATACTGATGTCATAGCTCTGTCTGGGGGGATAGAGAGGGTGGCTGTGAGGCAGCTGGGCTGGTGGGCCCCTGTGCCACTGCCTTATCCAGCCCTGGATGGGTGGCAGGGTGCACCTTTTGTTGGCAATAAGCAGACATGTCCCTGAGAGCGTGTCTCCAGCCTTGGCAAACAACGGTGACTGAAAGAGGCACCGGACCTGGTACCAGTGGGTCAGGGGCTCTGTTGGGGCTGTGGACAGCCACACGGTCATTCTGTCAAGAAGAGATGGGTGTACTTCACTAGGTTGGCACCACCACTTGTGCCACCACCCCACATACCTTAATATCACCCCAGCAGCTTTCCCTGAATGGTCCCCCGGGGTCTCAGGGCTAAAACTGGCTCAATTCCAGGCAGGCACAGGCAAACATGTGGACAGTCAATCCATGGCCATTGGGTGCCTACTCACTCTGACACCCATGCACTGAGACAAACACATAAGGGACAGGCACTCAGGGTAGCTGCTGAGGAAATGACAACCACAACCCCCCCATAGTTCTTCCTGGGTTTTGGATAGGAAGAGCCACCTGAGGAGTTATGACACAGCCAGGCCTGGAGGCCATAGCTGCAAGGAGCCCCAGCAGTGCCATACTTACATGGAGCCAATAAAAGCAACATCGAACCAGAACGCCAAGCCATGGACCAGCCCTGAATGCAGCATGTGGAATTTGAATGGGATTTCTATCCTGCAAGGCAAAGGGCATGGGCTTGCTGTAGAAGCCCAACCTGACTGTGAGGAGAGTAGGAGGGGTAGCCGGGGGGACAGCAGCTGGCCGTGAGTGCCCAGGGGGTGATGGGTTCATGACTATGAGGAGTGCAGGGGTAGGGGTACAGCGGCCGTGGGTGTCCAAAAGATGACGGGTACCTGTGCAAATCGCCTTCTTTGGCTTCTAAGAAGTTCACTGTGTACTTGACAGATTTGGCCATCAGGATCCGGATGTCAAATGTGTCCTGCAAGATGACAGATGTGACCCAGCTTGTGCTGCAAATGCCATGGAAGAAGGGGAAAGCCTCAATGCCTTCCCTTATTCTCCAGGTCTGGCCATGGTACTAACCTCTGCTATCTGGCTACATCATTTTGCCCTTCTCAGATTTGCTAGGCACAACACTAGGGACAGTAATTAGACTATACCCCTCAAAATGTTATAGAACTCTGCAAGTTCAAAGCCAGCCTGGTCTATATAATGAGTTCCAAAGCTGGATGGTGGTGGTGCACACCTTTAATCCCAGAATTTGGGAGGCAGAGGCAGGCAGATCTGTGTGATTTCGAGACCTGCTTGGTCTACAGAGTGAGCTCCAGGACAGCCAGGGCTGTTATACAGAGAAACCCTGTCTCAGGGCAGATTGAGCCCTGGGCCTCATGCACGTGAGCAAGCACTCTGCACTGAGCTAATCCTTAGGATGACAACAATACGATAGTGAGCAACAACCATATTCCCACCTACTCAGCAAGTGATGGCACTTATTCACTTGGGTCTAGCCTAAGCAACATATGGAAATCTCGTTTAGAAAAGAACAGGAGCCTGGCCTGGTGATTCATGCCTATAACCCCAGCACTCTGGAGGCAGACACGTGGGTTTCTGAGTTTGAGACAAGCTTTGTCTTTATAGTGAATTCCAAGCAAGAAGGGCCACATAGTGAGACCCTGTTTCAAAAAAACAAAAAGGTTCACCCAGCTGGTTCAGCAGGTGAAGGCACCTGCCGTACAAGCCTGGCACTATATAGTCCTGGCTGCCTTGGAATTCACTTATAGACCAGGCTAATCTTAAATTGAGAGATCCTCCTGCCTTCTAAGATCTAGGATTAAAGGCCAGCACCACCATACCCTGCTGATATTTTCTTCTAAGCATACACAAAGCATTAGCTGAGGACTGCACACTAGACTTGGATCAAGTTGCAATTGTCCAAGGTCTGATAGTACCCAGTGCATGCTCTTTGATGACAGAGAAATGGATACACAGTAATATACCAATTGTGCTATATTTTGAGGAAGTTTTAAAAATGTGCACCTGCAAGCACACGTTTGAGTGTTAAGACTTTTCTTTTTTTCACCCCTTTTTATGGAATTTGAGACAGGTTTTCTCTGTGTAGTCCTGGCTCCCCTCGAACTCACAGAGATCCATCTGCCTCTGCCTTCCGAGTACTGGGATTAAAGGCGTGTACCACTACTGCGTTGCTTAAGACTTTTTCTTGATCCAGGCATAACTCTGGGTTCCAGGCCAGCCAATGTACATACTAAGAGACTGTCTCAAATAAATAAAATAAAATTTAATCATTTAAAAATTTTTTTAGAGATTTACTCATGTAATGTGTTTTTGAAATTTTATTTTTATTAGGTATATTTATGTATATGACTATGTAAATGCACCTGGCATTGGATTGCTTAGAATTGGAGTTGATGTGAGCCACCATGTAGGTGCTGGGAATTGAACCTGGATCCTCTGCAAGAGTTACAATTGCTTGCAGGGTGGTGGTAAATGCCTTTAATCCCAGCACTCCAGAGGCAGAGGCAGTTGGATTTCTGTGAGTTTGAGTTCCAAAGCAACACAGAGAAACCCTGTCTCCAAAATCTAAACCAAAAAGAAAGAGACACAGAGAGAAAAGAGAGTTACAAGTGCTCTTAGGTGCTAAGTCATCTCTCCAGTCCCCAATTTACTAAATTTTATTTTCTGTGTGTTTTCTCTGTATGTAAGTACACGATGTGTATGCAGTGCCAGTGGAGGCCAAAAGAGAGATCTGATCCCCTGGAACATGGTCCCCCGCAAGAGCCACTAGCGCTCTTTTTCCTCTTTTCTTTAAAAATAAAACTAATTTATGGTCTGGAGAGATAGCTCAGAGGTTAAGAGCACTGGCTGCTCTCCGATGACTTGGGTTCAATTCCCAGCACCCACAAGGCAACTCACAACTTCTGGATCTAGTCCCAGAGGACCCAACACCCTCTCCTGGCCTCTGTGGGCACTGCACACATGTAGCACAGACATAAAGGCAAAATACCTACCCATGTTAAAAAAATTATTTAGTTATTTTACATGTGTGGATGTTTATCTGGACCTAAGTTTGTACACCACAGTGTACTTATAGATGGTTGTGACCTGCCATGTGGGTCCTCTGCAAAAGCAGTAGGTACTTGTAATTGCCATATCTCCGTCTCTGTTACTTTTACCTTTTACCTTGTTTTTATGAAAGATCCCAGGCCAGCTTGGATCTTCTGATCCCTATCTACATGCAGGGGTTACAGGCGTGGATGACAATGCTTATTTAGATTCTTAATTACTGAACCATGGCTTTATGTATTATTCAGTCAAGTTTGCTACAGAGCCATCCTGCTGGTTGGTTGCACATGCTTTGCAGAGTGAGGGAGGGATGAGAGAAGCAGAGTTTCTAGATCCCAGAGCTTGGTGAAGCCCTAACCCCATCCATCAGTCCAGCAGTGCCTTCTACACACTACTCACCACGACAGGTTGCCGGAAGTACTCATCCACAGCGGCACCTCGGAGGGCTGACAGGTCTACTCCGTGGAAGGATGGCTGGTACCTGTGGAAATTCCCAACCCCACCTGAGGTCACAAGCAGCAAGAAAGGCAGGTGGAGTTACCTGCTTTCTTTCCTAGCTGGCCCTCATCTAGCCCGTGTCCTTCAGATCCTTCCAAGGGGGAAGAGATAAAACAGGAGAGGCAAGGGCCCACCTGAGGACTGGGTCCATCCCCGAGCAGGCAGGCCTCAGGGCCTGGCTGGGACACCCAGGGCACACTCACCAGAAGTTGGCTTTGGTGAACTGCTCCATGTAGAGCTGTTCATCGGTGAAGGGTGCGAGGTGGACGTCACCAATGGTGGGGAACATGTTTCCTGGGAGTGGGGGGGAGGGGCAGGGAGGAGTGCTGTTGTCAGGGCAGCACATCCTGCAAGGCTGGGTAGAGCTTCCAGAGGACCCTGAGATCCCCAATCATGGACTTTCTTTCCTTCCATCCATCCATCCATCCATCCATCCATCCATCCATCCATCC
>LOJH01022843.1:0-19735 GCA_001685095.1 Ellobius talpinus
TTAACCAATGAAAGTAACACATAGACAGATGACCCTCCTACATCAAATGAAAGAGAAGAAAAGATGATGATGATGATTTTAAACTATTTATTTTTATTTTATGCACATGACTGTTTTGTCTGCATACCATGGTGCTGTTGGAGGCCAGAAGAGAATGTCGGATTCTCTGCAACTGGAGTTACAGATGGTTGTGAGCCACCCTGTGGGTGCTGGGAGCTCAACCCAGGTACTCTGCAAGGGCAGCAAGTACTCCTAACTGCTGAGACAGCTCTCCAGTCCCAGAAGAAAAGAACATTTTTAGTAGGCTACACAGGGAGGCATTATGTAAGTGGAAGTCTTGAACTTGGCTTTGAAAATGGAAAGGAAAATGGAAACTGCAAAACATTTTAAATTGAATAATGGCCTGAACAAGTTTGGTAGCAGTTTAATGATTTTAATTAATATTAATCTCTTTTTAAAGTAAAACATGACTCTAAACTAAGTACAATGAAAGGAATAAAGCTATTCCATTGGGCTGAGTGAAGGGATTGAAGAAGTTTACCTGCTTGGCTTACATTTTCTTTTACAATGCTTTTCTCCAGCCCAAAGAAATCTGCTAAAGCAACATTATTAATAATAGCACCTATTTGCTTTCCAAAACACTCATTTGTAGCTGTGGTATAAGTTACATAGGTTAGTGTAGTTCTCATCTCTCATCAAAGATGCTTCTTTGTGGAACAGATGGAGACTTTTCCAGAGATTCACACCTGGTCAGAATGGAGAGACTAAGGGTCCCTGGAATGCCCAACCCCAGTTCACACATCTGCAACACAACCCCCATACTTAGGGTACAGGTAACTTAGAAGAGGAGTCGAAAGTCTGGAAGAGCCAGTGGATCAGGATGCCTGGTTATAGCTGGTGTCTTTTAGACGTGATGGGAAATTTTCAACAATATGGTTTCCTTAACAAGACCTGCATGATAGCAGTTGGCATGCTGGCATAGATGGGGGAAATTCATAAGGTCTTTGCTCTGCTTGAAGGAGTAGATGAGTGGCCAATGGCTGCAGAGAGAAGGAGAATCAGTTTCCTCCAGGGACAAGCTCCCATATAGGGTTGTCTAAGGCCAAATGGTCAGCCTTGTACACGCATAGCATACATACACACTGCTAAATGGACTTGATTAAAAGGGTGCATATATATGTACATACATGTGCATGTGTGTGTAACAATAATAATTAAAGAGGAGGGCATGAATCAGGGAGGAAAGAGGGTGCAAGAGAGGAGTTTGGAGACTTTGGGGGACTGGAGTGATATAGATGCAATATTCATGTATGTAGTCCTCTAAAAATTAAGAAAACCAGAAACAAAAGATCAACACTGTCACTCAAGTATTGTGCTTAAGGAACATGATTTGAAATTATGGGATTCAGTATTTTCTCTGTGCCTTTGTAGTAATGAGAAGCATGGATGTTTCCTGAGGATTTCCATGTGGCAGGAATGAGGATGAGCTGGAAGACATAGTGCCCATCTCTAGGCCTTTTCTGACTTGATGGACCTCATTTCTACCCATTGAACATTGCAAAAAAAAGACCTTAGGGCCTCCTTTTCACATCGTTCTTCATAGGTGTTTCTGTCCCTCTTCCTATCTGCTATAATGACCTTTGCTTTCCCACAGCAGGTTTGTTTTGTAGACTGAATCATAGGCAATTGTCTTTGAGGGCAGCAGATGTTCATATTTGGCCTTAAGCATCCAGCAGTGTCCAACAAGTGTCTAATTCATAACAGACGATAGACAAATATTGATTAAGTTGATTCATTAATGTTCTACAAGTTATGACTAATGGAAAACAAATAAAACAGATAATTTTACTATGTGCATTCTTTATTGGCTGAATGCTATATTAAAAGGTAAACAAAAACAATCCCAACATTTCTGAGGGGTCATTCATGTTTAAGAAGGAAGAGCTGCTGCCCACAGAGGGGTAGTTTCCTCCACTGAGGCTGACTGAGTGGGGATGTTCAGAGCATCCTGGAGACACTAAATTTGTGCTTCTTTGTTCTTCAGTTGTCTGGGTTCACATCCAAGCTCATCCCAGCTATTGAGAAGGCTCACAAGAATTCTGCTGAATCTGGAAGAGAAGAGGAACTGATGGTGTTAACCCAACCCATTCTGATTGAGACCTACGCGGGGCTCATGTCATTTATTGGGAACCGAAACAAACTTGGCTATTCCCTTGCTCGGGGGAGTATCGGCTTTTGAGACTCTTTGTAACAAAGTACATCACCTGTAGATAACCTATGTGTTTAAATTCACTACGTTGTTTGGATTCCAATAGTTACTTTCAAATAATATTTAAAGGGCTGATTTATTATTATTATTATTATTAAAAGCTTGATTAGACTGGTAGACATTTGAAGCTTCATAGGAGAGAAGTCAAATTTCTGTAAAACCCGACTAGACACTTCTGAGCTCATGAAATGTGATATAACTTTAAAATGCTATGTAATTTAAAATCTCTGGACAGAATCCATGCTGTAACTTAATTTTAAATTTGCTAAAGTTTAAACTTTTGTCTTTCTCTTTCTTGCATCCAAGGGCACTTTCAACAGTTTGGTTTTCAGTCCCTGAACCCTGTTTCGTTCTCATGAGGCTCTCACTGCTTCCACTGTTGTAGCTGCCATTATAAGGACATTCTCATCCATAGTCCTATTTTTCACATTTATCCCAAGACTCAGAATATGCCTTCTATCTTCCAGTCATCCCTACATCAGCCTTTCTCATGCTGCCTTACATTAATCACTTTCCAAATCCAGAATACTCTGTGGTTCTTTTGTATAATCCACTCCTCAAACCTACCAATTTCAATTGGCTTGGATTCTAAGTGAAATGCATTCCATGATAATAACACATGGATATGTGGCATAACATTGTATCCAAACTTAGAATACCTTTTCCTAAGACTATAGGTATAACTCATTAGCATAGGGCTTTCCCAAATTGTAGAAAGCCTTGAATTTGATTCTTAGCATTGACGAGAAAAAGACGAACCAAACATCAAAAACCACCCACAGCCTCCTTCTCAATTCTGTCTTTCACTGACGGTGTTGGATCATGTCTTCAGCTGGTCTGTTAATTAGGAGCTCCACTCCAAGGCTTTTTCAATTAGGCCTTCACCTCCTGTCAGTTCCTAAAGCACAGTTTGATCGTAGCAGTGTCTGTCAATCCTGGCCAATAGCTCATTCTACTTTGCAGCATCATTTTCCAGTATTCTTTTTAACAGCATCTTCTCTTCCAATGACATCTTTTGTGGAATGTCAGCATAGGACACAGAAGAAGCAAGAGCCCCGGGGTTACAGTGAGGTTGGGACTGGCTTTCTCCTCTACTAGGTTCACTATCTCAGAGGATTTGGGAGGCATGATTTCAAAACACTGTCTTCATTAATTTAATCCCCATCTCTTTTTCCTTCTATTTCTTCTGGTGTCCTCTTGACTTAGCTCTAACTTTGAACAAATCATGACAAAATTTCATTTCTTTTGGTTTATTCCTTTAAAAAATATTTAAATCTTGCATTTACTTAGTTTAGAAGCTCTGTATGCTAATCACTGTAAACATCACAGGAAGCCTTTTGCCTCTCCTGAGAACCAAAGTCAAGACACTTACCTCGATGCTAAGGTTGAAAGTTCCAGCTATTTTATTCTTTGGCTCCTCTGAAGTTTACTTTTACACTGTTTCCCTTTTTTTTTAAAGCTTTCTTCCTCAGATTCAAAGACTCAGGAGCAGGCAGTTATCAGTCTGGTACACACATTCCAAACCAGAACCTGAAGAGCCCTTATTTCATTTTGTTTACTTCCATTACTATTTTGTTCCTTCCTTCATTCTCTTTGTCACACCTCCCTCTTCCCCCATGATGGCAAATATTGTTCAAGTCCCTAAGGCAAGCAACTTCTATTGAGACTGGGAGAGGAAATGTTGAAATCCTTAGCTGTCCTGTCAACAGTAGTGGAATGAAAAGTCATTCAATTGTTTTGGCAGCGCTTCTGAGGCAGGCATTATTGGCAAATTATTTTAATATTGTGGCCTGAAAATTCCCTTCTGCCTCCAGGTAGTGGCATTTACTGGCAGAAGCCTCTGAAATGCCCAGCTTATTCTCTTGAGTTACCATTTAAGGATTTCCCTGATGATGGGTTGCCCTGTGCATGTCTGTCCCTCTTGTAAAGCTCAGTCAGATGCTCTCAAGTGGCTTTCTAATAGGACACAGTATAGCATCCTTAGCAGAAGCTACCCAAAATGGAGGATAGGAGGGAAGACTGGTAAACTCTGAGAGCTGGTATCTGTGTTTTGTATGATGAAGAGTGAGCACAGAACTTCACTGCAAACTCTCTCTAATGATATCTGTACAAGACATTGACTAACTAATAAATAAGCTCTCCAAAGCAGGGTTATCCACTAAGTGAGGACTTGGGAATTTGAGTAGCATTTCATGGTAAGAAAGAAAGTCTTTCCAGTGTCAAATATCCAAAGATTGAAGGGTTACTTCTTGAAGTATGGAGCCTCAACTGACTTGATATAAAGATAACTAGAGACCATGTACACTGGGAATGGCGTTTATGTAGTATAATGCGAAGTCAATACAATCCTTTAAGGCCATTGGCCTGTTATTCTCTAATCAACTATTGTTAAGCATTCAGATAACTAGAGACCTGTTTTGGAAAGAACCGAATTAGTCCTGTGAGTTCCTGAAAATTTACTTTAACCTTCCTAATGCTTAATGTTCTAATATCCAAACTGGGGACACTTTATGCTTATTTCCCAAATGTGGCGCCTCAGTGAGATGATGTCAAACCCTCTCACCGACACAGAAAACACTGAGTTCCTGCCTCTATGAAGTGACTTCTGCCAAAGACCATGGGGCATCATCCACAATAACTCAATTCAATTCTCAACGTGAATTATTTCTTTGTCACACGAAGCTACTATTATTTAATGCTTGGTGTTCTCACTGGGTTCTTTGTCCTTATGCTCAACTGAGAGCCACAAACCAGGGGAGCCATGTGTGCACCGTGGCTTTTTCCTGTCATCCCTCTGCCATCTGAAACCTTCACTAGCACTTCCTTAGGGCAGTTGTCAATCCTATTTGAAACTGGACTAGACACGAGAACCAGGGAGCCACTTTACAGAGCCCTGGGGCTAAGGAAGGATAGAAACCTACCAAACCAATGCTTTCATTTCACGGAACATGAAGCATAGGCTTAGAAACTAGAAAACATGCTTTAAAAAAGATAGTAAATTCTTGGCAACTTTGGAATTGCACTAAATTTTCCCGTTCCTTTCTTTGACCCACTGCTCTGTCCGATATAGCACCTCTATTTTCAGGGACAATTTCATTGTGATCCTTGTATCATACAGCTGGGTTAATTCTAAAGCAAGAAAACAATAGACCACAGTTGTTTAGGGGGGATTTCCAGAAATTACCTTTATTTTCTTAAAGGCTAAGGCCACTCATGGAACACTCTGATTTCCTATCTGATCAAAAAACGCCCAAAACAAAGCTGCGGAAGCCGGCGGAGCCAGCAGATGTTTTGTAAGGTAGCTTTACCTCTACCTGGCATTCCGCAGGGCAGCAGAGAGAGGGCAAAGGTATTAAATTTAGGCTTAAAAGCTCCTTGGAAATTCTTTACAGACAAGAGACCATGCTGGAGAAAAGAAGATGACTTCTGCCAACGGGAAGAAAGAGAGAGGCTAATGCCTGTGGTTTTCAAAGTTTAAGAACAACACCACACACACACACACACACACACACACACACACACGCACACATAGCACACAAAAGCCCAAGTATTTGCACAGGGATGAATGCTCACTGGCTTTTGGCCAACAATTATACAAGGGATTGTGCCCACATCCTGTAGCTGTGGTTTGGGGACGCTGCTCATGAGTGACTTCTTATGCTCAGTGACAGGAAACTTTAGTCACCCATGTGTAAACTCACCTTTGGACTGCACCTCCCACAATGAGCTCCAAAGACACTCTTTGAGGACAAGCCTCCAGATTGCCTGTCAGATACCAATCCCCTAAGGAAGAGGAACTCCATCTGCCAGTGACTGTGGCTTGATCAATAATTATTCTATCTGGTTATGACAACCCCTTAAGGTGACTCTGCAACCATAAGGCGGAAGGATGATATTGTCTGCTAGACTCTTCTTAGCCTCCAAATCCAAGGCAAAGGGTAAGCCACATTTCCCTTGAGGGATGCAGCCAAGATGAAATTTGATGCATGAAGCCACGAGGCAGCCTTCCCACCTCTACTCGATGCCTCTGATGCTATTTCACACTCAAGTCAAAGCTTCCCAAATATTTAAGACATCTCCATGTCAACCACAGCAGATGGTGTGTTCAAACTGGGGTGAACCCATCTGAACATATATATGAGGTGTCTTCGTGTTGTATTCTGGGTTGGGGAGTGTGCTGGAATTGAGCTCTTCACACATTCAAGTTGTTTCCCGGGTCGTGTCCAAAGCATTATCTCATGCAACTCAGAAGTTCTTTTCCTTCCTTTGATACTCTCTTCCCTTTTGGGGAACATGTGGAACTGTTTGAGAGAGACCTTGAATGCTGTCTTGTTGAGTCTGCTTCTTGGTTCAACACTCAATCATCATAACCTGATAGACGACTTCTGCACAAATACCCCTGTGCACGGACTCCTCCACTCTCTTCGTGTTCACTGCTGTTTTCTTTGCTCTGCTTTGCTTTTTATTTTTATCTTACTACTTAGAACTGGACCCACATCTCCAAGCAGGCTAGGCAAGCGCTCCACCTCTGAGTAGCATTAGTCCAGTCTATTTTCTAAAGAGATTAATCCTACCAACAATAACCTATATCAAGAGCTGAGAGAGCATCACTCTGTAGCCTAGGCTTCCCTCAGACTCACAGCAATCCTCCAGCTGCAGTGCCATGAGTGCCTTACTTAGCCTAACATTTTTAGCCAGGACTTTCCTTTTCTATTTTCAGTCTAGAAGATAAAGTGGGAAAGAGGATGCCATCACAGTGCTCCTAGCATTGGCAGAGAACTTCCTCCAGTCCTAAGTGATTTCGAAAAACAGTTGACTGAGGTGTGGCTGGAATTCAAGCTGGCCATTCTGTCATCATCTTCTTCATGAATCTGCGGATTCCATTTCAATGGCAACAACTCCCAATATGATCTTTTCTACAGACAATAGCCACTGTAAAGTTGTTCAAGAAGGTCCATGGTCTTCCTCCGAAATGTGCTTCATATGGGCTTGAGAAAGGACTCTCTGAATCTCCTTAGAGGAGCTGGAGCACTGGTTCTCAACCTGTGGGTCACTACCCTTTCAGGAGTCAAAGGACCCTTTCACTGGAATCAGTAATTTACATTATGATTCACAACAATAGCAAAATACAGTTCTGAAGTAGCAACAAAATAATTTTATGGCTGGGGATCACCACAACATGAGGAACTGCATTAAAGGGTCGCAGCCTTAAGAAGGCTGAGAAGCAGTGATCTATAGCCTGGATGAAAAGGTTTCACAAGCTAAGTCATTTTCGAATCTCAGTCTCCCTAGACTTTTGGATAGCCTCTTCTGCATGTCACCTTCATTAATAATACCTCTTTTAGTTCATGTTTTAGTTAACTAACACACCAAACTATCAGAATTCTTAGTGCCCCAAACACACCAATGATAGAATGTTGACCAGTAAAAAAAATGTCAATATTGTCTTGCCCAATGTGACATTTCTGCCCTAAAATAGTTTGAATACGTTCCCATACATATTTTCCAGTTTTGTATTGAAATGAACTGGCAAAACTTGGTAGTTAATTGGGTATCTTATATACTTTATGAATCACATTTTAAACTGAATTTTTAGGACCTGGTTTATGGTGTAAGTCTAGAGAAAATGCAGAATAGTAGTGGACAACGGCACGTTAGGTCAGATACAACTGTGTCTGGTGGTTACAGCATGTTTGCTTGTTACTTGACTGCACTAATGCTTTTCCCTGTGCCTATTGTGTTCGTGATAGGATGCTCTCACTCTTGCTCTCTCACTCTCTAGCTGTCTTGCTCTCTCACTGTCTCGCTGTCACTCTCTCTTGGTTAGCAATTGCCAACTTGATACAATTTAGTCACCTAGGAAGAGGGTCTCTCAATTAAAAAATTGCCTCTATCAGATAGACCTGTAGGCAACTCCATGGGGTACTATCTTGATTAATGATTGATGTGGGAGGACACAGCCCATTGTGGCTAGAGCCACCCCTGGGCAGGTGGTCCTGGGGCTGTGTGAGAAAACAAGCTGTTAAGCTGAACATGCCAGTAAACGACATTTTTCCATGGTCTCTGCTTTAATTCCTGCCTCCAGTTTCCTGCCCTGTTTTTCCTCATAATGGACTGTAAGCTTAAACAGACCCCACTGCAGAATGCAGACCTCAGAAAGCCACCACAGTGTGCTCGGTTCAGACATGATTCTTATTCTTTCATTCTGCCCACATCAGATTGTTATACAAAGCAAGTCATTTTGTTATTTTAAACATTGTTTGTTGTTGCTTTTTTCCTTTTGTGAGTCAAAGTCTCACTTGGAAGTATAGATCAACCTTCATCTCATTATGTAGTGTATGCTGGACTGGGACTCGTGGCAATGCTCCTGCTTCAGTCTTCCAAATGCTGGGCTCACGGGCATGTACCACCACATCAGCACAAACAGGGGTATCTGAACAGATGGAAAAGCACTTAGAACGTCATCGGCCAAGCAGGGCGCAAAGCTTTAGGCTGAGATTATCGATATAACTGCCCAAACAACACGGCAGAATTGGCCCACCACCAAGGTATTAGCTGTCTCTGCCACAGGCAGGAAGTTAGGTAATCAGAAGACGTTCTCGCCAAGAGAAGGCAGCAAGTTCACATCACTGGTATGAACTAGTACATGGAGAAAGCCTCGGCTACAATGGCTTCTCCAGAGCTGCACTCTGCCTACCATATTTAGATGCCACGTGGTACGTTCTGCTCCCTTCCTCAGAAGTTCTCCTGGAGCAAGATTTAGAAAGGACATTTCTTTTCTTCCCCTTCATAAGATTTGCAATGCTTTATGAAATATTTAGTGTACACCAGGCGATGTGTTTGGCTCTGTAATTGAGTATGCCCATGAATTCTCAACTTTCTCAAGAGCATAATTTCAATGTTGCCAATGTTGAGATAAGAAAGGGAAGTACCAAAACCAAAATAAAAGCAAACGAGCAGATAAAAGCTTGACAATGATGGTGCAAGATATCGGAAAAAAGTTTGGTTAAATTAGAACATAGTTAGATCCATCATCTAGCTACACGAAATCTGGGAATTATAAAACCAAATTTTCTAATTTTTGAAGGGGAGTGTGCCCCTAAAACAAAGTAAGACGTGTAGGTTGAGATTGCCATTCTCCAGAAACTACAGCCCGACTTCATGCTAAAGATAGCTCTTAAACGAGTTGTTCCCCACAGACTGTGAGCATCGACACTAGCACAGCCCTTTGCTCACATAAGATATCCAGTAAATGTACTTTATGCTGCTGATGTTGTGAGTATATTGTTACCAAGGGATTTTAGCAGCCGATGCCTAAAGTTCTGTGAAACCTCTGTGTTTGGGGGTATGGATTTGCGGAAGAGTGGCTGTACACAGGCCTCCTTGATTTGAGAAACAGCAACATTTTGTCTTCACCAAAACTCTTTCTATTTTCCATTGACTTTGTTAGAACTGTAGGAAAATTACCCAGCAAAAGAGACACGTACGGTAGCTTCAGACAGATATACACGATTATTTTTCTAGGACAAACCAATCGGTATGATTATTTGGGTGACTCCTAGAGCTCATGCTAGCAGGAACTTGACAGTCTGAAAACAGAGTCCAGTTAAACCCAAGATAGCAACAGCCCTCAGAATAGGATGACCTGAAAGACTCTGGACAGAAAAGGTGTCTGGAAGAAGAGATAAGCTGAGGCTAACCAGTAGGAGTGAGCAGCCATGCAGTTGAGCTGTGGGAGGTGGGCGTAATTGGTCCCCAGAAGCTCATAGGGAGTGGCACTGTTAGGAGGTTTTGCTGGAGTGGGTATGGCCTGGATGGAGGAAGTGTGTCACTGTGGGGGTGGGCTTTGAGGTCTCCTTTGCTCAAACCATGCTCAGTGTGGCAAATAGTTCACTCACTGTTGCCTGTGGATCAAGGTGTAGAACCCTCAAGTCCTTCTGCAGCACCACATTTGCCTGCATGCTGTTTTGTCCCACCATTATATTAATGGACTGAACCTCTAAACTGTAAGCCAGCCCAATTAAATGTCTTTCTTTATAAGAGTTGCTGTGGTCATGATGCCTTTCACAGCAATAGAAACCCAAATAAGACACCAACTGTCTTTACTGATTTTCTAGGCAGTGGATCAGTTGAAGCAGGCCATATAAGAAGAAAGGGAACCTCCATGTGAAATATATTATGTTCATTTTTTGGTTGTAGTTTGGATGAGCCTCCCAAGCTCATATGTTTAAACAGAATCCCCAGTGTTTAGGCATTTGTGGATTTGTACTAAGTGGGGCACTGGGGAGTGGGCCTCTGAATACTTTCTGTCTTACACCTTGCTTCCTTTCCCACTAAGATAGGAGTGTTTTCCATTGAGGTTGTGGGGCAAGAGGAGCTCTCACTCACTGTTGAGTGGGAATTGCAAATTGGCACAGCCACTCTGGAAACCACTATGGAGAAACCTCAAAAAGGCTAAAAACAAATCTACCGTATGACCCAGCTATACCACTCCTTGGCACTTGCCCAAGGGACTCAAGATATACTACTCTGCAGATACTTGCAAAGCAAAGTTCATAGCCACCCTGTTCACAATAGCCAGTGGATGTAAACAACTTCATGAATGGGTAATGAAAATGTGGTACATATACACCGTGGAATACTATTCAGTTATAAAGAAAATAAAGTTTTCAGATAAATGGATGGCTCTAGGATAGATTGGGGTAACCTAGACCCAAAAAGACAAACACTACATGTTCTTTCTGTGGTTCCTAGCTCCAAATCCTCAGGCATAATTATACCACATGGAATAATCACAGAAACCAAGAGAGTATTATAAGCAGGACCATAGGCAGGGGGTAGCACTTGAGAAGGAAATAACAGGATACAGATGTTATGGGAAATGGAGTAACAGGGCAAGGGCTCCAACTGGGGAGGAAGAAGGGAGGTCAGCACAGAAGGAAAGGAAAGATGAGGACAAATAACACCAAGGTTGTTTGATTAAGCCTCAAGAAATTATATTATTATATATTTTCCTAAAATTATACACAATACACATATGTGTACACACACATACACACACACACACACCATACAATGTTAAGCTACTAGGGCTGAAAGTGCTCCCCACAAGAGGGATAGATGAACCACAACTCCAGTACAAGAAAGAAGAAACCTATCGAATGGTTGACCAAAGAAGTTCAAGGGACTCCCCAAACAATATAGATTATCAATGTAACCCTTGATTGCCTCTTAGGAATTAAAAGTAGGACCCTATTGCTAAAGGCTCTGCACACTGAGGACACAAAATTGGGATGATTCCAAGTAGACCTGACCTGAAAGTCTGTTTTCTGTGGTTCAGCTTCCATGGTTCTCGAGAAGCTACCAAGGAAAGGGAACAATTAAGCAGTTTCAGTCAGCATGGTAAGATATGCATAAAAGTGCAAAAAGGTGGCACCCACATGTAAATGGCAATCAAGAGTTATCTAATTGGACAGCTAATTGATGCCTAGTCAACATGGGGGAAATCATGCCTGGTATTGGAAACCCAGTCAGCTTATCAGGGCTAGTGAGCCATGGACATTAGAGAAAAATCTACTACCTTGACTTTGTTAGACCAGAATAATTCCTTACTATATTCTAAACCTGATACTTGCACTCTTAGGTAAGTATTGCTACCACTCCTCATCAAAGAAGTCTCTCTTTACAGCAAATGAATAGCACCACAGAAAATTACAACTGGACAGAAAGCAGAGTTCAACAGCTTGTGAGGAGGCCAGTCCTAGTGGCTCCATCTATAACACAACTTGTGGAGGTATGGCTCAGGGAACATGGGAACAGAGATGTCATCAAGACTATAGGAACCCTAACCCCAGGAAGCCTTTTGTGCAAGTCTCTCTTAGAAATGGTTGCACAAACAATAGTGGAACAATCAAAATACTGATGAACATGGTAACATGGAGCAGGAGAAAGCTTGTGGGTTCCCAGCCCTAGACAAAGAGCAACTAATGACTGTTTGGAGAAGGAGAGTCAGTCTCTACTGGGGACGAGCACCCTTGTTGGTTGTCCAGTACGAAGTGGTTAGTCTTGCGCTCACATACACACGAATAACAAAAATAGACTCAGAAGATCTTAGTTAACTTATGTGTGTGTGTGTGTGTAGCAATAATACTTAAAGAAAAGAGGCTATTAATTTGAGATGAAGGGACAAAGAGTTTGAGAGACAGTAGCTAGGAGGTGATCGATAGAGGAAAGGAAGTGGGGAGAATGACATATTTCTATTTCAATTACAAGTAAAATGTGTAAAAGGTGTGAGGTTAGACAGGAGATCAGCTATGGGAAGGCATGACTACCAGATCCCTCAATACAGGACATAGGGAGTGCTAGTGAGCTTGCGCAGGGCTTTAAAACAGGATGCAAAGATAATGGTGGTGGAGGACTTGTAATCAAGGTACAAAAATAGTGGGTGTGGTCCTCCAGATGGGTCATTGTGGGGTTTCCATAACTGAATGTAGAGGACAATAGGTGTCCATCTGGATTGCATTAGATAAGCGTCTGGGACTTCCCCATCAGGGAAACACTCTTAGAGAGCTGTTACCCTTTCCCCAGCGATTGTTTCAACTTTAAGGGTACATGTTCTTACATCTAGTTATAATGGACTCAATTTTAAGAAGAATGCACTTTGAAGATTGCCCCTTTGCTGTATGTGCATGCTGAGGGGAGGCACAAGCCTGAAGATACATGCAGAGAGCAGTAGTTCTCAACCTTTGGGTTGTCACCCCTTTGAGGGTTGAACGACCCTTTCACAGGGGTCATCTAAGACCACGGGAAATGTCAGCTATTTGCATTATGATTCATAACAGTTGCAAAATTACAGTTATGAAGTTACAATGAAAGAAATTTTTATGACTGGGGAGTCACCACAACATGAGGAACTGTATTAAAGGGTCACAGCATCAGGAATGTTGACTGGTGTAGAAGAATATAATCATCACAAGTGCCGAATTTAAGACCACTGATGCTCAGCCCATACTTTGTCTAAAAAGTGTATTCCTGCTTCTTTGCTTGCTCTACTCAAATTAAATCCTTGACTGCTTATTCAACTACCAAGTCCCACTTAATTTTTTTTTCATTCAGGGACTTATGAACCAAGACTGTTGCTGCAGTCAAGGCCACTACTATCCCAGTGAGCATGTCTTGCCAGACCAGTTGTCACTGAAGCTCGTAGGGTTTGCAGTAGGCTAAAACTGATGATTGCCTTTCTCCTGCAGTAGTCTGCACAGACAGCACCTTCCAGCACTATGAAATCTAGCCAGTAGGTGTGATGCTTCCGAATCAGCTCCAGCTTGATTTTGTTTTGTGTGTGTCCAATGACTCATGTATGTGATGTCTTCAGCTATATGGTCTTGCTATCAAGTTATGAAAGCAGCACCTTCAAGGGTATTGACAAAAACTTGTAATGTTTGGGATCTATGGGGACTTCACTGATCCATTCAGCAAAGTCTTTTTGAATTTAGTGACCCAACTCTTAAAGAGGTGACCCATTCCTGGCAATGGACTTTTTGTTTTATAGCTAATGGTGACTAAGGAGGCATTGTACCCTTGTTATAGGACAGCTTCATTTAAGCTTATGAATTATTTTGTAAATGGATTGTGAATCATAATGTAAATACCTGACATTGCCGATGGCCTTAGATGACCCCTGTGAAGGGGTCTTTCAATCTTCAAAGGGGTCACAACCCAAAGGTTGAGAACCACTGCTCTATATCTCTACATGTGTTTTCAGTCTCAGGCCTCCCCTCATTATGCACTTCCAGCAAAGGGGTGATCTTCAATGCGCATTTTTCCTAAAATTGGGTCCGTGTGTGTGTGTGTGTTTATACATAGATGTTTTAGGAAGCTTTGAAAGTAGTAGGTTTCCATATGACTTTTCAACAGCCTTTAGTGTTTGTCATCACTCAACACACTCCCTTGTCTTCAATGTCTTCCCGTCTCCATGCCACATATCTTTTTCTGCTCTGTTATTCTCCGTTCCCTCTTTATATCATAATCTACATTCTATCTCCTCTTGTTTGCAAGCACCTCTCATGGTCCCTAATAATTTCCCACTGTGGTCAAGAGGTCTTCATCCAAGAGATGCAGGGATGGCTTCACACAGGTTTGTCAATCAGTCTAATCCACTGTATGAATAGACTCAAGAATGGACAGTACATGGTCATCCGATGAGATGAAGAAAGGTCTTTTTACAACATCTTTTCAATAAAACAAAATGCAAAAAGCCCACAGTCAACATTATGCTTAATGGGGAACAACTCAAAGTATTTTCAGTAAAATCAGGAATAAGACAATGATGTCTGCTCTCTTCATTTTTGTTCAACACCGTGCTTGAAGTCTTAGCTAGAGAAATAAAATTAAAGGGGATCAAGGGATAACTAACAGAAGTGAAGAAGTCAAAGTATCCTGACTGTCAGATAATCCGATTCAGTCCATAAAAGAACCTAAAGACTTTGCCAGAAAACTCCTACCGCTGATAAAACACATTCACCAAAATGTCAGGGTACAAAATTAATACAATGATGCAGTAACCTTCCCAAATACCAGAAAAGTGCATGCCAGGAAAAATATCAGGAAAATTTACTTCAAAAAATTACCTTGACATAAAGGAGGTGGAATTTGTATTAACCAAATAAGTGAAAACTTTAAGACACCAGAGAAAGAAGGCACCATAAGAGACATGGGGAGAAGTCCCATGTCATGAACCCATAGGATTAGCATTACAAAAATGACTACCTTTTCCAAAAGCAATCTACAGATCCAAAGCAGTCTCCAATGAAATTCCAATTCATTTTTCACAGAAATTGAAAAATAATCTTAAATTTTATATGGAAGCACAAAAAGACCCCAGAGAATAGAAACAATACCAAGTGAAAAAAATGTTGGTGATATTACTATTCTTGATTTCAAGCTGTACTCCAGACGTACACCAATGCAACAGTGTGATGCTGGCATCAAAACAGACACAATGACCAAGGGAATAGAATTGAAGACTCACGTGTAAGCCCACACTCCTACAGCCACTTGATTTTTGACAAGGAGACCAAAAGCACATATCGGAGAAAAGGTAGCATTTTCAACAAAATGGTTCTTTTGGATGACTACCTATAAAAGAGAGAAACTAGATCTTTATCTCTGCCTTGAATGAAACCTGACTTCATAATATCAAGGAAGGACCTCAAAATAAGACCTGATGTCCTGAAGGTGACAGTGGAGAAAGTAGGGAATGCACTTCATCTTACAGGTAAAAAGCACAACTTACAGGCTTCCTGAACAGAACCCTGGTAGCTCAGACATCAAGACCAACAACTGGTAAGCTGGACCTCATGAAAATATTTCTGTGTAGCAAGGAACACAGTATTACTGTTAAAAGGTAGCCCTCATATTGGGAAAATTCTTTATCAGCTATGAATCTGACAAAGGGTTAGCATCTATAATATACAAGGACTGGAACTAAACTTAACATCAAGAAAATGAACAGCCTAATTAAAAATCAAGGTACAAGCTAATCCAATTCTCAAAAGATGAAGCATAAATTGTCAAGAACATTTAAAAATATTCATCATCTTTAGATAGCAGGCAAATGTGAATTAAAACCACTTTGAGATTTTTTTTTATCTTCACCCGGTCAGATTTGTTGAGATAAACAAATAACAATTTCTGGTGTGGATTAATGAAAAGGAAACACTCACTCACTGTTGGTGGGGGTGTAAATTGGTGAAAACACTAGGAAGATCAGTGCGGAGTTTTCTGGAAAAGTAGTGATAAGTCTATCACTAGCAGTAGCACTCTTGGGCATATACCCAAAAGGAGTCTCTATTTTCTATAATGGGTTACTGCATCATTGTGATGATTGTGTTAATTTTTATGACATTTCCTTATCCATGCTCACTGCTGCTGTATTTATAATAAGATGAAAATGGAAACAACCTAGATTTTCATCAGCAAATGAATGCATAAAGAAAATGGGTGCATTTACACAACACAACATTATTCAGGTGTTAAGAAAAATGAAATCATGACAATTATAAGTTGACGGATCTGGAAATGATCATTCTGATGGAGACACACCAGACCCAGAAAGTAAAACAACATGTCCTTTCTCATATAGGAGTGTTTGCTTCATACCTTATATATATATATATATATGTGTGTGTGTGTGTGATTCAATTGCAATAGAGCCTTTTGAGGTCATGGAAAAGTCCAACATTCTTCATTCTGTGCTGCCCACCACAGGAATCATTAGCCATGAAACTGGCAGGTTTAGACTAATAAATTAAAATTACTGTGTTGTAATTAATTTAAATTGAAATAACCTCATTTGTATAGAGGCTATCCCAGTGAGCAGCACAGGTATGAAGAAGAGAGATGGTAATGAAATCCTGAATGGCAGCAATGCTAAAGAAGGAAGGACATTTCTATGATCCTTTCCAAGGATGTTTCAGAAAATACAAACATATAGAAAACATATAGCAAAAAAAATATGCAACTCAAATGTTTATCTAGAAATATTTTGTTTTCTGTAAGTCTCCCACGCATTCATATGTTACCAATATCTCCTTCTTCTGTTGAAGGAAGCAGGATGCTGAAGAATATGATGAATTGACCATGGTCCTGTAAGTGAGAAGTTGAAAAGTTGAGGCAGTTCTGTCTATGATGATGAATACCACACCATATGGTCTCAGTATGATTTTCTTAACCATTCAGCTTTGCAAAAATGCCATGGGTTAGGTTTCTTGTTTCATATTCACAGCCCACCCTGTGTGTCGCAGCAGAGAAATCTGAAGCTTGTGTGCTGTGACCACAGTTTCTGTCAAGGAACTCTAAAAATGCCTCTGGGCCTTAAAGTGCTTCATGAACCAAAGCTGACAATGCTTAGCTATGGGTAAAGACCTAACTGACATTAAGCTAACATTTACCAAGCACTTATGTCCTGGCATCTGAGCTAGGATATTTCCTATGCATTATCTTATGTCCTGGCATCTGAGCTAGGATATTTCCTATGCATTATCTTATGTCCTGGCATCTGAGCTAGGATATTTCCTATGCATTATCTCGTTTTATCCTTCCAACAACTCTCTTAATATGATTAAATGGTTGAAGTTTCAATAATTCATCACTTTGATTGGGCTACGTCTTTCTCTAAGATGAGAGAGAAGAAAAGTTTGAATAGCAAACACATGCAAAGATAAAATGAATGTGGTAAGAAGTGAAATGCGATTAAGGAGGTGGTTTGAGTATGGGGGAAATGGGCAATACGCAAGCATAGCTTGGTGAGCAACAGTCATGTATTAAGAAACTGTGATCCTGAAACCAGCAGTTACATTCATCCAAGTGGATTGGGGTTAGGGGACTTTCCTCCCTGGGTAAGTGAAAAGATTCCTCATGCACATCAAAATCGCCAGACTCCGGGGAAGACACTGTAAGAGCTGTGTAAGGCTGGGCTTCTGATGCACAGACCTCACCAGGAGGCTTCCTGCCACTCTCAGTCATCCTCTTATCAACATGAAATCATCACAGTGGCATTTCGGGGATTCTAAATTTCAGGGAGCTTCAAGTTTCAACCTTGCATATTGTAGATAGAGTTGTGGGTTTTTTGTTTGTTTTTTTCTTTTTTTCCCCTCGAGTCAGGGTTTCTCTGTAGCTTTGGAGCCCGTCCTAGAACTAGTTCTTGTTTACCAGGCTGACCTCGAACTCACAGAGATCTGCCTGACTCTGCCTCCCATGTGCTGGGATTAAAGACCTGAGCCACCACCACCCAGCCAAGAGAACTTTTTTTTTTAAAAAAAGATGTTTTGAATAAAAAGTAAAGCACAAAATTGAATGCTTTCAAGACAAAAGGAATTTCCCTAATTGCAGATATTTTAAGCTTGATAAAAATTACAAAACCCCAGAAATTCTGAAACCCCCCCCCACAAATGTCTTGATTAATTAACATAGTCCCATAATGCTTCAATCTTGATCATTTTTGGCTGTAGATTGGGTGATCGCATATTTGTATGGTAATATTTTTTTAAAAAACAGCATTATCTTTTCAAAGTAAGTTTATTTTTACTGTGTAGAGGGAGCATACATGGTGTGGTGTGTGTATGGAGGTCAGAGGACAGCTTTGTGAGGTTCTCTCCTTCCACTTCATTGTCAAATCTGGGCTTGAGCTCAGGCCTTCAGCTCTGGGGTAAGAACCTTTGCCCAGTGAACCATCTCTCTGGCCCTAAAATAGCATTTCCTAAGAAGCTAAAAATAACTTAATGTTTTCTCAGTTCATTTAAATATATTTTTGTAAAACTATTATTGGTAGTTGGTCATATTTCACTTAGATTCATAATTTATTATTGACATTTGTTATGAATTTAAAAAATTCCCTTTGAATTCAAGAAAATGTGACATTTCCTTGACACATTATTTAAATTTTGAAAGAATTTTCACAGGATATGGCCTGATTGTATGTATTTTCAATCTTGTTTCTCTCTGTTCCCTTCATATTCTCTGTGCTATATGCCTCTCTGTGCTATATGCCTTGGGCACAATCTTTTTTTTTTAATATATAGTCTGAGGTTTGGTCCTGTCCTTCCTTTAAAATCCAGCACTAGTGGGTGGTAGTTCTGAAGGCAGTCCTAAGTCAGGGGAATCAATAGGTTTACTCTTCACCGAAGTGACTGGTAACCATGTTATTTTGCCCTAACAAACTCCAACCAAATGCAAATCCACCTAACTGTCCTGAACCACATCTCACACATATTATCACCAGCTGGAGGGAGGAGTAGAAGAGGGGAGACTGATGGGAAGGAGCCATATTTTTTAAGTTTATTTTTATTTTGCTTGCATTGGTGTTTTGCCTGCATGTATGTGTGAGTGTCAGATCTTGGAGTTACAGAGAATGTGAGCTTCCATGTGGGTGCTAGGAATAGAACCCAGGTCCTCTGAAAGAGCAATCAATGTTCTTAACTGCTGAGCCATCTCTCAGCTGTTGAAGTATTTACTGTTTAAATTTTAAGAAAAAGGACGGCAGCTGTGGGGTAGACTGTCACACCCTCTATGAGGGTCCCAGAGGAGACCTAACTTGGATGTCTTCTGGAACTTTCATTGCCTTCCCAGTAAAATCCACTGAGTTCAGGAAGGATTAATAAATTAAGAGGACAAAACTCTAATTCTAGTTCAGGGTTTTCCTCTAACTTGTTATGTGAGCCTTGGGCAAGTTACTTACCTCCTGATCCTCAGTTATTACTCTTAAAATTATTTTGAAAAGATAGCCCCAAAGGGCTTCTCTGTGTGACACTGAGTTCTATTACACTACTGGCCACAATTACCAATCTCCCCCGAGCAGGGTCTCCACTGGCTTGACACACAACGGTCTCCACTCCACTTTGGAAGTGGTCTTATTTTTTTTATTTTTATTGAGCTCTACATTTTTCTCTGCTCCCTCCCTACCTCTCC
>LOJH01022844.1:0-13333 GCA_001685095.1 Ellobius talpinus
GAGAGAGAGAGATAGAGAGAGAATATGGATGGCAGCACGGAAATGTCATAGGAGGAGCATAGCAACAGCCAGGGTGGTCTGGAAGCATCCATAGCTCCATAGCAGCAGTTTCCAGAAACTATATTATGGAGTCTCTCTTGGAATGAGCATGTGTGTCCCAGACAGCATTCAGTGACATCCTCTATACAATATACCCCACTGCATCGGCAAGCACTGGGGCCACAGACTTAGAGGAGTGATCACCATTGCCATGGCTATGCCTTCACCTGGCAGAGCATCCACCTGAGGCTCTGCCCTGCCTGCTACTGTAGGAGTGATCAAGGGAATCACAGCCACGAACTGCAACATTTGGAGGAAGAGGGACCCCCTGAAGCACTGACTCTGCCTGTACAAAGCTGGAGGAAGAGATGGATAGAAAACAGTAGTGCAAGAATACACTCAACAACATAAAGAACAATACAGCACCACAGGAAATGAGTGGTTCTATAACAGCAAGACCACAACATCTCAACCCATATGAAGCAGAAGAAAATGATCTTAAAAATAACTTTGTGAGGATGATTATTATTTCTTACTGTCTACCAGGTTTGGATTTTGATTGTCCTTGGTTTCTGGCTTTTAACTTATATCATTAAGCCATTTATGTATGCTCTTTCTGATTTTCCTAATGTAGCTACTAGAGCTATACACTTTCCTTTATAGGACTACTCTTAATGTATCCCAATGTTTTGTATCGTGTTTACATTTTTACTTATTTTATTTAGTTCTAGGAATTTTATTCATTCTTAATTTCTTATTTGACCCATTCACCACCCAGTAATGATTTGTTTAAACCCTGTGAGTTTGTATACTTATTAAAACCTTCTTTGCTAACAAGTTGATAGCACCACGTGCAGGCAGGATAGAAGCAATTATTCCAGCCAATTTAAATTTTAAAGATTTTTTTGTGTTTTTGGTTGATGTCTATTTTAGAAAAGTTTCTTTGTACTGTTGTGCTGTGTATTCTTTGCTGTTTGGCTTGAATATCCTATAGATATCTGTTAAGTCCATTTGATTTATGATGTCAATTAATTGTGAATTTACTTTATCTCAGGTAGCTTGTCTGTTGAAGAAAGTGTGGTATTGAAATTACTTATTCTTAATGAACTGATAGTAATCTTTGTCTTTAAATATGGTAGTAATTATTTTTATAAAATTGGGCACCCAGAGTTTGGTACACATAGGTCTAGAACACTAATATTTTTCTGGTTGATTTTCCTCTTGTTTAAAATGAAAAGGCCCTCTTTATCTCCTCTGATTAGTTTTAGTATAAAATCCATTTTGTCAGATATTAGGATAATAGTACCTGTTGTTGCCTGGTTTGTTCCATTTGAATGTAGTACTTTTACCATAGTTTTACTCTGAGGTGGTGCCTATCGTTAAAGCTGAGATGTCTTTCTTGTAGACAAAGGTTAGAAGTATTTTCTTTCTTGACCTGTTAGTCAGTCTGTGTCTTTTGCCTGAAGATTTGAGGCTATTGATATTTAAAGTTACTATTATTAAAATGTTATGTATTAATTGAGGTCATCTTGTTAATGTTTGGCATGTTTTGTGTGTGAATATGTGTGTGTTTGTGTTCTCAGTGGTACACTGTGTTTTAATGTTTATGGATTTCTATTTCTTTCCAGTTTCTCTGCTATTTTCATTCCTTTCTTCAGCCCAAAACGTCACTTTCTATGTTTTATTTATGTTTGATTTGTTGGATCTAATTTTTTAAGGCTGTTTATGTGTGGAAATTTTTTCTTTCTATTTCCATTGTGTTGGATAATTTTTTTCTATGTATATTAAACTAGAGGAGCTGCCCATTGTCCATTACACTATGTGTAGGTCTTGGCAGAAGCTACTATATTAGTTATGGTGCAGACAATGGTGGCCATACTAATCCTGGGCAGTGGATGTGTAATTGGTTCTAGATTTTGCAGGTTGGGAGAGTACTTAAATAAAAAGTATCTGGGAGACTCATTGAGGTAGTTCTTGTAGAAGGATGAGAGAGATGTGTCTGTTTGTAGAGGTTGGATGCAATGTAGATGTAGATGGGATCTGTCTGTGGTGGCAGGTAGGATTATTCCTGGTGAAAACCTAGAGGATGGTTGCAGTGAAGACTGGGATTGCCAAAAGCACTGGATGTTGGACCTGGTCTAGACCTTAAAAGCTGTGTAGAAATTATTGGTGTGATGGGTCTGAGAGACTCACCAGGCTGGGCCTTGGAAAAGAAAACTAATGATCTGGCTGGGTGAAGAAATTAATGCAAAGCAGAGGGCACCTATGGCTTGGTATGTAGACAGGAAAAGTCCTGGTGGAAGATTTCCACAGATTTTTATTACAAAACATCAAGTGATCGATCACCCTTTATAGAGCATTTAGTTCCTTCTGAAATTTAGGTCAGTCAAGTCAAGTCAAGTCAAGCCTTCCTCATTTGCATTGCTCAGATCAAATTTCCAAAGACTTTCCAAAATCTTCCCCTCCCACAATGGGAGAAAATAAAACATGATCAAGTCTATTATAGTAATATCTTATGATTCTGGTGCTAATTTCTGTCCTAGTTAGGTTATTGATTTGATAAATACCATTACCAAAAAACTTGGTTGGGGTTTATTTTAGTTTCCAGTTGTGGTCCCGCAGGAAGGGAAGTCAGGGAAGGAACTCAATACAGGAACTTGAGGCAAGAGCAGAAACAGAGGCGTTGGAAGAATGTTTCTTATTGACTTTCTCAGCCTGCTTTTTTTGTAAACCACCTAAGACCACCAGATCAGGAGTGGCATCATGCACAATGGATTGGACCCTACCATATCAACCATCAAGTGAGAGAATATCCCACAACTGGGCACACTGGCAAATCTAATGGAGGAGTTTTCTCTATTTAGGCTTGTTTCATGCTGACAAAAAGCAACAATACATTTGTGTATGATGTTTGTGTGTGTTTGTGTGTGTATGTGTTCACGTGTGTGTACGTGTATATTCTATGACATATGTGGGGAAGTCAGAAGACATCTTTCACTAGGTAGTCCTCTCCTTCCAGTAAGTGCATTTTAGGGATTAAACTCTGCATGTCAAGCCTGGCAACAAGTGCCCTGAAAATCTGGGCTATCTTGCTAGCCCCTCAAACAAATTTTAAGCTTAAAAATCATACAGAGATAAGTATAAAACTGTATATAAGTACAAAGATATCCCCGCATAGGTACTTGGAGAAAGTGAAAATTCCAGGGAAACAAAAGGGGTCCAATTGTACTCTAACAGTAAGAATTTGAAGTGAAGACTTCTAAGGGAGAGAATTTCCCATGTCTGATGAAATGTTAAGGGGTCTCAGAAGTGGAGGGGAGATAGTTATTGGAATTAAGAGCAGAAGCTGGCTTTAGTATGACAGTTTGTTTGGAGACTTTGGAGAGCCTGTTTTGATGCCATCAAAGACTCAGCAAGCCAACTCATTCTACATCTAGAAAGTGTCTTTGGCTGCAAGAGTGGACAGGTATACCATGTGAGCAAAACATTTCTAAACATTTGTGCAATGGTAAAGTCATCTGATGATTTTCTTAATGTACATATCCTGACAAGTCATGAATTTAGAAATTTTCTGCAGTGGGTATTTTCATTTTTATATGTATTAGGATTTGTTAATGTTTTAGGATATTTTATATATATGTATATATATAGTCATTATGTATAATTATATATTATCATTCTATTTTGCACATACATGGTAAAATAATACTTGTATATTTAACTATTTTATTATTTAAATTTTACTTCCTTAAGAAAGCATGTTCAGATGAATAAATATTTTCATATGCATATGTAGAAATAGAATTCACCAAGACTTTGAACCTGCTGTGCATAAATAAACAGAGTATATGGCTTTCTTAGTGAACTTCCTACACTTAGATATTTGTCTGTATGATGTGATTTATACATGTGTTTTAGAATACTTCAAAAATGTGTTTAGTAGTACCAGTGAGATAATTAGAAAAGCAAATTTCCTTGCATTGTAGATATTGAGTTTCAAAGACTTCTACAGGTGTAGTGCTGTATCTGGCTGTCCATGTCTCTTGTTGTTCTCCATTTTTCATATGCTTCACTACTGAAAACTGAACGGCTCTTTCTGTCTGCAAATTGACAATCTTCTGAAATAATATTTGTTCTAATAGCATCATGTTATTCTATATAAAAATACTTGAGTCCTTCCTCCCAGGAAATAGTGTTATTGCAAGCTTGAACTATTGAAAAGGTAATATTACCTCCAAGGAGGTGTGCTGTCTCAATAAGACATATTTTCAAGACAAGGAAAATGTACTTTTCCAGCTCTACATGTGTGATAAACAAGCACTTAGAAAACCATTGTTCTAAAGCATTGCTGGACTTACCTGAGGCAAGCATTTCAGTGCATTTGAAAGGTCTCTAAGGATTCTAAGGTGTCTTAGGTGGCCTAGCAGATTTAATAAAAGCTGAAGACTCTGTTTCCTGAAGTTTCCTTGAGAATTTTCTCTGGGGTACTAAAATGTAACTTCAAGCTTCCTGGTCTAATACTGGCACAAAAGACTGGCCAGGAAGGGAAATACTGGTGAAGACAATAAACTATTTAAAAACTTGGGCACTCTCTTGGCTCACCTACAGTCCTACTGAAGGAGGTAGTTTTAGAAAGCAGTGTTTATCTAATTATAGATCTAAATATATGCCTGTATTTCTTAATAACAAGAAACTGGTGGTCTTTTTTCTTCAAAATCTTTTATTTTTAACTTAATATGTTTGCCTTTTATTTCAGAACTGCTTTATTGTTTCAGTAGACTATAGTTTATTTTAAGGAACTTGTTGATTTTTATCGGACATACTATCAAATTTACTTTAAAAGGGATGGTATGAGAATGTAGAGGTGACTCTAAATAAATAGTTGCTTAAGTGCATACAAAATAATGATTGTGTGTTTAATAATCTAATTATCACTTTAATATCCAGCTCTAAATGATTATCAAACATGCATTTACCAATATTTATTTCTTTCCAACCCTTCATTATTGTGTCATTTCTTGGTCAAAGGTTTTGGTGACTTTTCTAAATCAAGTGGTTATACCAGTTCACCCTGGGGTACTTTTGCCTATTATATTGTTCTGCATACAATAAATATTGCTCATTTTGTTTTATGCATGTGAAGCTTTATTTAATCAAATGAAAATATATTTGTGTCTGTTATGTTGCAGCAAATGCTGTTCTAGTTAGGGTTTCTTTTACTGTGGTTAGACACAATGACCATGGCAACTTTGATAAAGGAAAACATTTAATTGGAACGGCTTACATTTTCAGATATTTAGTCCATTATCATCCTGGCAGAACATGGAAGCATGTAGGCTAACATGGTGATGGAAAAGGAGCTAAAGAGTTCTACATCTTGATATTCAGAAAACACAAACTAAACTTTGTACCACATTGAACATAAGTTGAACAAAAAAGACCTCAAAACCCACCTCCACAGTGATGCATGTCCTCCAAGAAGGCCACACCTGCTCCAACAAAGCCATGTCTCCCAATAGTACCCATCCCTATTCTGGGTCATTTTCGTTCAAACTGCCACAGTTGTAGACCTTAGAACCATGTAATCAGATACAATCTGAAAGGTCTCTTTCAACAAGTTTCTTATATGTCAGTAGTTGGGAGATAAACATGTAAGGGATTTCATATTACTCATGCACATAGTTGAACAATATGTGTTCTCACATGCAAACAAAGACAATCTGGGTTTAGTATTTATAAAAATCTTAAAATCTTTGAATTGTGTCAGAATTTTTATAAAGTGTAGTCAGTTTAATATCATTGATAAAAAGGAAAGGTGGAAGTAAATATGTCATAAATGCAACAAGATGGCTAATGTTTCCAGAGAAACTGGGACAATTGGAGTAATGAATTCATAACACTGTGACAAATGAACAAGCCCAACCTGGAGAAAATCGCAGCAAAGAGGAGGAGGTGGCCATAAAGTCACATCACTTACTTTTGAGCTATTAGCAATTGACAGATTCTGGGAGAAGAAGAATCAGTTCTCTTTAAGGGAGATGGGTGGGGGGTAACCATGTTCCAGTGGAAAGACATAGTCTAAGGAACACATGGGCAGCAGAAATTGGGATTGACAGGTTTAAAAAAATGAGAGCACAAAACTGAGTTGATAAGGAAGAAGGCAAACATGAGGGAGCCATGAGATGGAAGGTGAGTATGGTTCAAAACATATCGTATGAAATCTCAAAAAGAAAATTCAAAAATATTTCAGATGTTGTAAACAAAGATTTAAAAACCCACAAATGTAATCATTTAGCACCACTACTAAAGAGTATAAAAGCCTTATTTAGGTTGCAGATTATGTGCCAATAGCTAAAGAGTCAGACTTGTGTCCTTGTTGTCCTGTCTCCCTGAGCCCAGTAAGAAAATTAAAGATTTCCCAGCTCTCAGGTCAAAGACTCACTTGGTCTTTTAATCTTCATGACTGAAGACATAAGACCAGGCTTCAGTTTCTGCCTCCTTTTATTTACTTTAAAATAATGTAGTATAGGCACCTCTAGCTATGGCTTTCCTTTCCTCAGCTTCAGTTATGAAGTCAATCACAGTTCCAAAGTAATAACTGAAAACTTCAGCAGAAAAAAATCTGTATTTTAAGCATTCTCTTAGTTACATTATGATATCTGTCATCCGTTTTGCTCTTACCTTAGAGGCCAATAATTTTATTGTCCAGGAACTAAAAGGCCAAGAATTGAATTGTCCAGCACCCACATGGTATATACCATGTATCCATTTATCACTTCATAGCTGCATAGAAAAAACTTATTGTCTAGAGTGCTCTGTAATATCAGTGGTTTCACACATCCACTGGAAATTTTGTATTGTGAATTCACTGGCCAAAAGACAACTGTATTAACATCTGTCCCATCTGTCCCATGTTACACAGATTTAGTTAAATCTGATGGCACCAATTTGTAAATCACTTAATGAAGAGCCAATTTCTTATGTATGACAGTTTAAAAATTTTAGAAGTGCTATTTTTTAAATTATTTATTAGTGGTGGGAGCATACATGTGATAGTGCACCCTGGATAGAGAACAAATTTGGGGAGGCAGTTTTCTCCTGCTATCTTTATTTGGGTATTGGGGATTTAACTTGGGTCTTCTATCTTGCACATTAAGCATCTTTACCTTATGAGGCATTTAGCAACCTCTTCAACTGTGTTTCTGAAAGATATATTGCTAAACAGTATTTTATGAGCATATTTATGAAATTATGCATGCACTTTTTTAAACATGGAAATATTGTATAAATTAATAATAAGTTTTTAAAAAAGATTTATCCTAACCACCTAAAGTTATTTTCCTAAAATTTCAGGGTGTAGTAAAGCATCTTTTGTTCTCTCATGAGTAGACAGTGGGATAAAAATTTAAAGGAAAATTCCATTTGAAGTCCCTCAAACAGAGTATGGTTAAAAAAATGTCTTTAATATACAGGACTTCAGATAATAGATTCTCAGTGTATTTTAGGAGTAAAATTTGTCAGATCTCTTCACGCTAGTGGCACTCTTGGTTTAAGGCTAAGAAAAAACTAAAATAAAATAATTTCTTATAACTCTGTAAACATTTACCTTTTGTGTTATTAATCAAATCAAAAACTAAATGAATCTGACATGTGTTCATATGTGTGAGAGATGTAATATAGTCAAGTAAATACACTGTAAACAAATGTAAATATTGTTAACTCTTTGTAGTATTTCTATCTATGAATGCTAAGAGTTGAATGACCCATATTCATCTCTTTGGGGTGGGGAATAATACCTAGTCTAGAAAATTCATACTTGAGACATTTATAGTTAATATAATTCCCATTGTCATTCTGATGAACTTGAGTTCTAGCCCTATTGTTCTCACTAAAAGTTGAATCATTACAGCATATGTTTTAATACCCTCGATACTATTCAGTTTCTAATTACAACAGTGTCTTCATTTTATATGCAAATTATGCTGTAGTTTATGGCCTACTTAAACCATAAACCAGAGTAATTAAACATCTACACAAAATACCTCCATGCACTGTTCTCAAAGACTATGGTACACAACAAAACTAGTCATCAGTGGCCTCCTTTCATTTCCTAAGTGTTTTATTGCTATTATAGATTATACAAAGTTTCAATACATGATGCTCCTGAGCACATCAAGAACTTTTACTATATCACAATTGCCTACTGCTCATTATTATTACACACAATACATTATAGTTCAACAAATTTCTAAGAATTCTAGGCAACTGAATCCAAATAACTCTATATTAAACCTACTATTATTTAAGATTTACATCATTATTATTGACTTAGTTTGGGTTTCTGTTACTGTGAAGACACCATGATCACACCGTGGCAACTCAAATAAAGAAAAGAAAAATGTTTTATTGTGGTGGCTTAAAATTCAGTTGGTTTATTCCATTATTGTCATGGTGGCATACAGGAAGACATGGTGCTGGAAAAATAGCTGAGAATTCTTCATCTAGATCAGCACCATAGGGGTCCATTTTCATTCAAAACACCACACTACACTCCCTGGCCCTCATAGCTTTGTACCTCTATCATAATACAAAACAGCATTCTGTTCAACTTCAAAAGTCCCCATAATCTGGAAAAGTCTCAACAATGTCTAGAAGTCCAAAGTTCAAAGCCTCTTCTGAAACTCAAGGCAATCTCTTAATTGTAAGTCTCTGTAGAACCAAAATGAAAATGCAGATCACATACTTCTAACATACAGTGTCACAGAATACACATTACCACTTCAAAAAGGAAAAAAAGGAGCATAGGGAGGAAATACTGGTCAAAACAAGACCAAAAATCAATAGGGCAGCCTCCATACTCTACATTTTTTTTATTTTATGTCAAAACTCTCTTTAGATCTCCAATGCCTTTGAGGTTTGTTGACTGAAACACAATTTTCTTTCCTGGGCTGGTTCCATGATGTGGGATTTTTTTGACTGTGAAGCAGCTAAGTAACCAACATATATACTTTAAAGGTATTTATCTTTAAAATTTCTGTCTAAAAATATGTTGCTTTGGAAAAGAGGTTCTTATTTTATTTCCACAGAGGATGAGAACCTGTGAATTTATTCCAGACTAGTATGGTTTTATGGACCAAGATCCCCTGAAAGGTTGCTGTGAAATCCCCCCAAAATCTCCCAGCCTTTAGCTTAGCTTTTCCTGCCTAGCTCTTTTCCCCTATTAGGCCAAGCCAGTTTCTTTATTAACCAATGATATTCACTGCATACAGAGGGGAATCCCACATTAGTTCCATTCCCTGTCAGCAGCTATTCTGGGTAAGTAACCCACAATTTAGGCATCTCCAACATCTTGTGGTCTCTATGCTTCACCATACAACCCAGTCTTTACCTTTAAAGCTTCACACAATGACCCCTCTGACCTCCATGCCAGGGCTTACCTGACACCTGCCTGTACTCAGTGGCTTTTCTTAGTCATAGAGGGAGATTCCATAACCCCTTTCTTCTGTCCTTGACTCTGAAGCCAGAATCACATAGTCAAGCTGCCAAGTTTAACTGCTTACAGAGGCTGAAATATGACCCCCTTGTTCATTTACATCTGCAGCAGCTTCTCAATTTTCAATGTTTCTTTCATTGCTTAAGCCTCATTGTCCTGGAACTTGCTTTGTAGACATGCAGTTCTCAAAATCAGAGATGGGCCTGACTCTCCTTCCCTAGTGCTGGGATTAAAGGTGTGCTCTACCATATCCGGCCCTAAGCTTTGCTTTAATACTTTTCTATTTTTCTTTAATTCCTTTTCACAGGTTGGAACTTCAGCCGGGTGGGGTTTTGCCCTGAAATCACCAATCTTTTTATTCCACTTAGCATCAAAAATTGCTTTAAGATTTTTTTAACTCCTTGAGAAATGAACTTAGCTCCATTATACTTCTTGATATGCCTTTTCTCTTCAAACTGTACTTTTTTTAAATTTTTCTTTGCTAAACTTGCTCCTTTTCATTATCAGTCTGCATAAGCATGGCTACTAATAACCAAGCACAAAATCAATACTAAACTGTCTGAAAAATCTCCTCTGTCAAATTTTAATCTGTAACTCCTCAATAAGACATCAGGAGGACTTTTTTTGGACAAGGGCAGAAGGCAGCCATATTATTCACCAAAATTTTCCAAGAATGATCTTTAGGCTACATATTGATATTCTTCACCCCAAAGACTCTTAGGCTTCAACCTCACAGTTCAAACCACACTCAGCACCACTGTTTACCACACTACTATCATGAGAGCCCATTAAACCCTACTTAAATTATTTAATTGTTTTTCTAATCCAAAGTCCCCAAATCCACATTCTTCCAAACAAAAGAACAGCCAGGCCTATCACAATAATTCCCTCATCCCTGGTATTAGAAGGTAAATTAGAAGCTGAATGGAAAGATGGTAGTGAGTCAGAATCTGACAATGACATTTAAATGTACCATATAAAAGAAATCTCATAGAGACATCATAAATTATCCAAGATAAACTTTCCAAAATTCAGCAATCAATGACTAAGTATATATTTTTAAAAGAGAGAGTTTTTTAAAAGAGAGAGAATAAACTATTATTGCAGTCTGGATAGTGACAACTATTTTTTCCATAATATAATCAGAAATGATAGAATCCTTTGGATAAAATTAGGTTGCAGAATTAGATAAAAATTCTCAACAGTTTTGATATAGGTTACTGAATAACTTGTTATAATCTGACAAGGGGAAATGTATTTTTCGTTCCTTTCAAAGGAAAAATTAAAAGCTACCTGTGGTGATGTAAGCCTGGAATCCTAGAATCTTTTATTTAGAGGCCAGCCTGAGTTACTTAGGAAGATCTTGTCTCAAACAGAAACAATAGCAATGACAAACACTCCTCTGCACAAATGAGCCAAAAGCATACTGTGTTTTTTTTAATACAAATTAGCACATATTCCAACTATTGCTCCACTCATGTTTTAAAACTATTTGAAATGAAGCACAATAGTACACACTTATAATCTTAGTGCTTGGAAAGCTGAGGCAAGATGATCATAAATTTGAGGCTACTCTGGACTACATAGCAAAAACTAATCCTCAAAATAAAAAGGGGGAATTTGATGAAAAGCAATTATGTACTTTAATCCTTTTAGATAAACAAAAAGCAATCCTAGATTACACAATTTTAGTGATTATTTTATAAATAATCCTCATTTTTTCAAGTTACTTTTGAAATAAGGTTAACAATATTAAATGTCCTGTCACCTAAAATTATTTTATGTAAAAAAGTTAGTGCTACTACTTATGTTGAAAAAAATATTTGTAGAGTTACAAAGTCTCTACTGAATGAATAAAATAGGCATGTTAATTATTCCTCTTCTCTTCTCAACTCAGAAATGGAAACGGAGGAGAACAACACTGGACTAAAGGAATGACATGTCTTAAACTAGAGAGATGTGAAATGCTGAGACATACCATTCTCCCACAGTACCCTACTTTTTAAACTCATTATGTCCCACTACTGCTACAAAAGTGCTTATCAAACTTTCAATAAACAAATATTTCCCAGCTTTCCAAATATTTTCTCCTTGCCTCCTACAGGATAGAAACAATTCCAGGGTTTTGTTGTTGTTGTTACTTTTTGTTTCTTTGTCTGAGACAAGGTATCTCTACACAGCTCTGCTGGTTTGAAACTTTGTAAGTAGATCAAGATGACCATTGTCTCAGGCCAACCTAATCTCCATAGGGACATTGCTTTCTGCAATTATCTCTCTGCCTCCTGAGAAAAGAAACTTCTGCAATGGAAAAGTGAGAGCTATATATATATCTTTGGATTAAAGGGTATTGAGATGATAGAATATTATACTGGTTTAGAAAAAAAATCAGTGGCAGTAGTAAATTCTCTATGTGCCATGGCCTCACCACAGATAGTTGGCTTATTTCTTCCTATTGAGTAGGTAAGCTCAATTAGATGCTGCTAGTTAATTATAATCATGTCTATCCTCTCTTCTCCATATCCAACTCCCCCCAATCATCAAAAAGTCACTTTGCAGATTCATGCTTTTTCCATTTTTGAAGAGCATACTAAGTCCATTTAGTGCTGAGTGTGTATGCATGGATACGGAGCATGAGAATCCTACCAGTCACCATATCTTCCCAAAACAGTGATTATTTCTCCTCTTTCAACTAGCCACTGCAAATAACACTTTAGTAAAGGCTGGGGCCTAGATATCTATGCTATCTAGGCTGGAATTTTGAGTATTTGATCTTGTCTAAATAACCACCTACTGTGAATTCACTTATATTCATGTGCTAATCTCTGAGACAGCTGTTCATACATTCTTCCAAATTGCATCTCTTAAAATCTTTCCATTTCCTTTCCCACAATGTCTCCTGACCTTTGGTGTAGTTAGATTTACGTAGATGTCCCATGTAAGGTTGAACACTCAGTCTTTTGATTTCATGTATAATTTTGATTTCATTGACTGTTCCCACCATGAGGAGCATCTCTAACCAGATTGAGAGACTAATTCTCTACAAGCCTGGCACAATGGTTATAAACATAAACTTTTACAAGGCAAATTGACAACATGGCCATTTAGCACAGGAACAATAGCAGACTTTACCCCATGTCCAATGACCTCCCAGCCAAGGGCGTTCAATTGGGTACACACTACTGGTCATCAAATTTCGCTCCTGTAGAGCAGGCTTCAAATCCAATCAGAATTTTGTTAGTAACCCATAAAAGTCATGCCAAGACTACAAGAGTGGACTCATCTTGCCTAGAAGGTTAGTATTGTCACGTACAGTGTCTAGCATTAGATAAGATCAGTAATAGCTTCCCCTCATAGCACATTCTGGTACTGTGATAGCTAGCTAGCAAGAAAGAAATATCAGCTCAAAATAAGACATATATATCACACCCCTTTCATGAGGACTTGGTAATCCTTTGTGAAGAGGAAGTCAAATAATTGTAAAAGCCAAAGTACATGAATGACTATGAAGAAACAGTGTTTTACAGACACAACTGTGAAGTTTCACATATAAACTGACAGCATGTATAAGGCCTCTGCAAGTTCAAGCCAGACCATATAATGTGGACATGAAATTCCACTGTTATGTGTTTAAGATCATCCATTTGTGAAGTACTGGTAATATCTATCTGTCTGTCTGTCTGTCTATCATCTATCTATATTATTTATCTATCATTATCATTATCTATTATCTATCATCTATCTATATTATTTATCTATCATTATCATTATCTATCGTCTATCTATCTATCTATCTATCTATCT
>LOJH01022844.1:20879-32702 GCA_001685095.1 Ellobius talpinus
CAAGATCAAAAACACTGATGACAACTTATGCTGGAGAGGATGTGGGGTAAAGGGTACATTCCTGCATTGCTGGTGGGAGTACAAACAGGTACAGCCCTAAACCAGTTCTTAATGGAAATTTACATCCCCTGATTTGGGTATCATCACTCTGTGTTTATTTTATTCATCTAAACTCTGTAAAGGCTAACATAATTAATATTTATTGGATAATATAGCTAAGGAAGGGCCACCTCTTATCAATACACAGATAAAAATGCCCAGCACACCAAGAATGTATATATGAGATGCATGCACACATGACACATGGTATGCAGGCTGTGGGGAATTCCCAGTAGCCAATAGGGAAAGTATGCAATTTAGCATATATAAACTTACAGGCAAAAGGAACAGATATTCTGGAGTCTGTATATCTCAAAGTCTTTGCAAAAACAAGTTTCCATTCATCAGAAATTATTTCTGGTGTGTTGATATATCAATTGCTCTCTCCTGCTTTTATGTCACCATGGCTTCTAACAATCAACCTCACATCTTACCTTGACTTTCAATAAAAAGAACAGTTTAGAAATAATGAAAAAGTATATTTGGACATTCTTTTAATGTGTTTTACAAAAGCTATCACAATTTCTTTATTTTTAAGATAATTAAATATTTCATTTTTGTGAATTGCATATTTAAGTTCTCTAGTTACATCATGTCTTCTCTCTCCCCATTCTACCTCACTCTGATCACACCTAATCTCATAATTTTCTTTTTAAGTAGTCATATTAACTTTAATATTAGTCATAATAGTTTTATTCTAGCTTTTATTTTCAAGTTAATCAATCTAAACAAGAGATATTAATAGGCATTTTAATGTTCAATGCTATTGCATGAAAGAAAGCTTTTGACCTGACTAGAATTAAGGAGTTTGAATAAAGAACCATGACATTTCCAGTTAACTGTTCTGTCTTTGTCTAGGGCATCCCCTGTTCATCCCAATAATTCTGAGTCTTTGGACCCAAAGATAACATTAACAACATTTTTCTGTAAGGAGAAATTAGTATTCAATGTGAATCATGCCAGTGCTAAAATAGAATCTTTTATTTATTCTAAAATGAGGAAGCATTTTGATGATGTATCTTGAATGTGTATTCAAGAAATCTTTCTTCTTTCCATTTTTTCTTTTTTTCTTTCTTTCCTTTTCTCTCTTTCTTTCTTTTTTTAACAGTGTTTCTCTGTGTAGCCCTCACTGTCCTGGAACTCTTTCTGTAGACCAGGCTGGCCTAAAACTCAAATAATTGCTTTAGCTTCTGCCTTTGGGTACTAGGATTATGAGTTTTCTAATGGTATGCTTTAAGTATTACTCTGATGGCCTTTTTATGTTACAGATTTATTACATTCTTTTTTAATGTAAGCATATAGTTCCAGGGATTTTGACAACTTTAAGTAGTAATGTAGCTACTAATACAATTATTTTGTAGAATATTTTCAGCAACTCTCAAATTTTAGATGTATTTTAGAAAACCATTCCCTCTGTACCCCACTACTGGGAATTTTTAGTGTAGCTTCCATCCCTATGGTCCTGTCTATCCAGGTTTAATACATTTCTAAAAAGAGAAAGAGACACTAAAACTGCACTTTTTTCCACATGAAAAAATAGCAGGAATGTGGCCATACTCAGGACAGAAATCCCCAGGGGCATTGAATCTGCTGGATATTTACCATTTCTAGAAAAATCTATGGTATTTTGTTATGGAGTCAGAACTGACTAAGACATACAATGTTATCATTTGGATATGACTGACCCCTATAGGCTCAAGTGTTGACAGCCTGGTTCCCATCTAACCACTTGGTGTTACTAATTGATTAGGTTTTGATGTCACTAACCTCATCAATGAATGAATTTAAAGAGGTTAGAGAAAGAAGGCTCATGGGGGAATGGCTTTAAAAGATATATATTGTCCTCTCATCTTCTGTGAATCTTCCTGTTTCTTGGTTAGTATTAGGTGAATAGCTGCCTCTTTTATGGCTGTTACCTAGGGGTTTATCCCCCTCATAGTTCTAAAAGCAACAGAGTTACCCTCTATATTCCAAATCCCCTGGAACTGTAAGCTGAGAGAAACTGTTCCTCTTTTTAATTGTTTTCTTCAAGTAGTTTGTATCAGAAATGGAAACCACTCTAAAACATGTGCTAATAATACATTTACAATTTTTGACATATTTGTTTATTTTTTCAATGGGATTAGATGTGTTCAGGGTAAGGTTGGAGAGGAGGAAGATTGATGTAAATAGAGTGTGCACATATGAAATTCTAAAAAAATCACGTTTAATTGCTTTAAAAAACAAAACAAGGTTTTGCAGGAGCTTATCAATGATACTTCACTGTACATGAAATTTTCAAATACTTTAATAGTAGTACAAATAATATTTTAACATATACTTCAAACTCAGCTCTATGTTCTATCATATATGTACTTAAATGCATAAAGCAAGCTCATTTTCAACACATAATTATGAATTATTTATGTTCTCTAAAATAATTAATAGATAAAAACATAATTTGTACCTTTGAACTGAGTAGAAGACAGTGGGAGACAGATCTAATGGATTAATGAACTTAAATGTAAGTTTAATTTAGCTTGTTTTCAAGAAGCACATTTAATCAATGCACTTGCAGCTGATTGCTGACTTTTAATGTAAAAATCATGTTTTTCAGCAATAATAAAGAGGAACTGCAACTTTGTAGCACCCTAAAATATGAATAATGAGGTAAGAATAGCAATTTAATAGGGACTAGTAGAAGGATGAAGCTTTGCCTAAGGATAGAGTAACAAATGGATGCTATGTTAGACTACACAGGGTTAAAATGCATTGAAAATCCTAATGAATGCAGAATATAAGAACCAAGCTACTTTACCCCAAAGGAGAAGTTCAATTGAACAACTGGAATATATTTACTTTTTGTTAGGTCAGAAGAAAACTTTTAGGAAATGACTTCTACCTTACTCATCATTACACCCCAGAGGAAATAGAAATTCTGGATTTAACCCTTTCTAAGCAAAATGTAAAATGAAGTCAATGACTGTTAGTGTGACAGCAAGGGCATGAGAATCTTCAACTTCTTCCTGATATTACATCTTCTGACATTAGATCAGTACAGATTTTTCTAAATAGTTAAGTCTCAGCAACTACTTATGAACATATTTATGAGATAATTAAGCATATTCTAGAGATAGACATTTGGTTTCTTACTTAAAAATGTAGCCTCCTAGCTGAAGCATTCCTACTAAGTCCTACAAAGTATATTCTGTTATACTATTTAACACAATAACTCCCTTATCCTCCTTTTTTAATTACTAAATTTTGCAAGAGTTTCTTGTATCTTTTTACATACCAGATTTGTGTTAAATTTTATTATTTATTATTATTTCCAATCATCACAACTGTAATGTATCTTGGCAAGTGTTGCTGAGTAACTTGTACAAAATAGTAAGCCAGGGAAAGAAATCCAACAACCTCTCTTTCAGTTCCTGCAACAGGTTCCCGCCTTAACTTCCTCAATGATGGACTGTGGTCTGAACCTATAAAGAAAATAAACCCCTTCCTTCACAAGTTGGTTTTGATCATAGAAGTATAATAAAGAATACGAGAACATAGCTTATACTCTACATAATCTGTGTTTCCAAACTATGATGGCTGTAGTTAGTTTCCTTTTTGATTCATGGCATTTTCAAATTAGGGTAAAAGTATTGAGTCATAACTCTATCATAAAGCCAGGAGCACCTGGAGTCTGAGACTCACATCCATAATGCCATAATAGAATACAAGAGAAATACCCCGAGAAAGAATCTTCACTGACAGTGCATAGTCCCTAAATGAACTGCCCCATGGGACATTTTGTGCTTAGAAGTAATGTTAGGTGAAATGAGCAGTGTGTGTATATTGCAGTCTCCTTTGCATAGCACTTGATACACATATCATTCTGAAGTGCATTTGTTACAACATCCTCTCTTAAATAGAAAACTCCAGACCACACCTACCATTGACCCTGTTGATGTGGGATTCCCCTCTGTATGCTGTGCATGCCATTGGTTAATAAAGAAACTTCTTTGAGCCTATAGCAGAACAGAGATAGGTGGGGAAAACTAAACTGAATGCTGGAAGAAAAATGGTAGGGTCAAGGAGAAGCCATGGAGCAGCCACCAGAGACAGACAGGAAAAAACTTTGCTGGTAAACCACAGCCATGTGACAATATACAGATTAAGGGAGATGGGCTAGTTTATGACATAAGAGTTAGCTATTGGCTAAACAGTATTGCAAATAATATAGTTTCTGTGTGGTTATTTTGGGTCTGAGGAGCTGGGAACAAACAAACAGCCTTTGTACAGCACCCTGTAAAGAGGCATATTGCCTCTCAATATTTCCTTTATTGTCTACTTTTTAAAAGGGTGGAAATGAAGAAGTAGCATGCTGCCTACCTCTATTGCAGTGATTCTCAAAGTTCCTAATGCCATAACCCTTTAATACAGCTCCTCATATTGTAGTGACCCCCAACTATAAAATTATTTTTGTTTCTACTACATAACTGCAATTCTGGTACTGTTCTGAATTGTAATGTAAATATCTGCATTTTCTGATGGTCTTAGGTGAACTCTGTGAAAGGATCATTTGACCCCAAAAGGGTTATTACTCACAGCTATAAGAATGTGGCTTAAGTAATTATTACCTGTGCAGGAGGTTCAATTTATGACAGTGATCAAGCCACATGCACACGTTTAGGATCATAGTCATACATTATGGATTATCCTTTCATAGTGCTATATACAATGTGATGGTAGTAGCAGGGGAATGATGAAGCTTGCTCCCCTGTAACCCTACTGCAATGAAGATATTCTTAACCATAAGCCTGATTTCCAGTGGAATATTTAAGGCGAAAACCTCATAAATTATTTCCTTTTGTTGCAGAAGTGTCAGTTCTTTCCATTAAATATGTTCAGCTTATCTAGCATTATCTATGGAAATAGATAACTGGGCAACAAGCTATACCAAGAAGCACTTTCAGATAAGATGATGATTTTTCTATGAAAATTGTGTTTTTATGTAAACCACAGCACAAATATAGTAGAACTGCAGTCATAGAATGCATTTATCTCCAAATTGTGTCCTGTGATGCATCTGTGACCTTGAAGGTAAATGTGTTTGGAAAGGTTTAGTGTTGCTCTTAAATAGGGCTATATTTTTAACATATTAGTTTCTGGTGTAACTATTCAGAACTTTAAATCAATACTTCAAGTTTAATGCCATAAAATGAATTTCCTTAAAATATGCAAAGAGGAGACTTGAATGCTGAAGATGGGAAAACAGATAGTTTTGGTAAAATATAAAGTGCCCTATAATTCTCAGTTTTCTATGCAGGAAATTTTCTTTTTCTCCTTAAGGCATGGAGGCAGCAGCATCTATTTTTATTGTTTTGAAGTTTGAAATAGATGACAACATTGTGGACAGTCTTGGGTATACACTAAGATCATCTTTCAACATTCACAATAACCAAATTAATTACAATCATTTAATTTTCCATGTTAAAAAAGCAAAGGTCTGGCTCTGATCATGTAGGTGTCCAATTAAATTTAGATGTACCATGGGCAGTGCTGAGTGTATAGTAAATAAGTTTTTACAATGTTCTTTTCATAGCTGGCTTTCAATGAACTAAATACAGTTTTGTTATCTAACCTGGCTTGAAATAGAAAGTTAGACTGTTTTCTATTTACTTTTTAATTAAATCATTGTTATAAACACTTGACTCATGCACCCCACATGCATTAAGTGATCATGTTACATAGTGGGAAGAAAGCTAACTTTGCCATACACTCCTCTCCTTGATTGTTAAGGTGTCTATAAATCCCTTGGGAATATGTTGAGCACAGTCCTTAGGCATCTGTTAAGGACTCTTCAGGGAAATCTTTCTTAGCAGAGAATGGAAAGTGGCATGACTTACCATGGTGTGTGTAAATGCAAACAAGAAATCTTTAGAGGCAGCTGAAGCAGAGGGAACTCATTACTACCAAGTGATAATATCTGTCAAAGATTTTATTATTTGTGAAAAATGCACTTCTGCATGTGGCTGACTCCCTGAGTCTAGAAGTTCACCCAACATTTTGTGCTGGTTTACCTTATTTTCATACTCAAATATTCTGGAAGTGTGGAATCGACCTTTCTGATTTTTTGAATGACACTTTACTAATTTGGAAGATGTTCTCTCCATAGTTCTAACTATTTAATTAAGAAATCAGAACACAGAGAGACAGTACATTGGGTCATCAAGATGACTCATTGAATAAAATACCTGTCACTAATGCTGAGTTAAATCTAGAGCATCTGCACCTAGAAAGATAAGAGCCAGTGCTTGCAGATCATCTTTGGTATCCATGTGCACACACACAAACAGAGTCATACACATTGACTGGAGTAAAAAGTGAATAAAGATACACTAAATTCTCTGTATATCAATTTGGTTGCTTTATGTAGAAGTTTCATTTTATTGAATTTTGTTTTATTGCTGTTTTATTCAAAATACCAAACATTACTGTTATAAATGAAGTCATGGTGGTTGTAGAAGCATGATCATGAATGAGATAAACATGACCTTTATTATATAGATTATATGCTTTCACTTTTTATTTGGAGAGGAGAGATTCCTTTCTCCTTGAGTCTACATTTGTGAAAATAATTGCTTTTAAAAGACTTGATTTCTGTTCTCTGATTTCCATTAGGAAAAGTTATAGTTTGATTGAAAGTTCCTTTACTACCTAATTAATATTAGAAGTAAATCTTCCATTATTAGTAAACTATTATTTCAGTCTGCTAGGGAAGTGTGTTCTGCTCTATTTTAACCTAAAATATTTATAATTTGGCATTGATTAGTCCCCCAAATTCTTTTATAATAATTGCTTCAGACAGCCTTGAGTATGATTTTCAAGAGAACTGGGTGCATTAATGTACATGAATGTGGCATTCTCTCACTGTTTTCCCATTCTACACGTTGTGTAGCTTCCCTCCTCATATTTATGAAGGCAATTTGTTTAATGTATTTAATGACTTGCTTCAACATCTGTTGATTACAACTAGTTTTGATCTCTCTTGGCCCTTTGAATAAAGTCTGTGAAAAACTCCTGATTGCAAAATAGCAAATCTGGCTATTATTAATTATCTCAGAAAAGCTAAATAAATGATCATATAATCACAAAGACAACAAAACTAACAGAATTCTCTCACACATATATCTGATTTCTACCTTTCTTGATCTTTGGTAGAACTGGTCTAGAACCAAGTCTGATTTATGTCCTTTCACTAGTATATATTGTCATAATCGGAAGTCCTGGAACCAGTAGCTTATTGTAAATTACATTTGGAGATGTCTTCATTGTATTATTTATCTTGTCATATTGAGTAATGTGTTAAATGATGATGTAACTGAATAAGCAAATAGGCTAAGTATTTAAGATGGAAAAAAGAAATATTTAAGATAGAAGTATTTTTCTCTTTGAACAAAACTTGAAAAAAGTGTTTAAAATCTCTGTGAGAGATATATTTAAAGAAGTGTTTAACTGAACGAATTCATCACAATGGTTCTTCCAAGGTAATTTGTAAAAGACAACAAATATGAAGAAAGTAATTAAAAAGATGAAAGTATTGAATTCAACAAGATCCTTCATTTAAAGAAAAATGAACAAACTTAAGTCAACACAAAGTGGCACTACTCTGTGATTGACAAATCATCCCAAGCACTTTAAAACACCAATAGTCCCTTCCTTGAAGCACTAGAGTAGCAGAACAAGCTGAAATGCTATCTAAATGAACAGACTTCAGGAAATAGAAAAGCTGCTCAAATGTTTAACATGGAAGCTTAACAAACAACTTCCTTCCTGAGAAATCTTGGCAGAGCAATGAATGGAAAGTAGTCTATTATCGCCAGCATCAATGGAGTTAAAGACTCTCCATCTTTTATATTTAATTGACTGTGGTAAGTAATTTGTACCATTGAGCAATGCTGGTAAATTACTTAGCTGAAAAGAAAATAAACTCCTACTAAGAATAAAAGAAACTTTGATGTACAGAACAAAATAATAATGAATTGTTGTGGAAAATGAACTTCTAATTATAAAAACTTTCCATTCATTTTGGGTGATGAAATAAGGGAAGGTGCAAATGGATTCTATGTGATTTGCAAGCAACTTTGTAAAACGGAAATGTTAAGCCTACTTTAGTGCACCACACATCCAGGGAAGCGTGGCAGTGCAATGTTGAGTGGGAGATTACAACAGTTTTACTTCTTACTGTCTGTATGTTTGACTAACTCCACGAATCACCTCAGTTTTCTACTTTTGTCCAAGTATAAGTCAACTTCAGTACACCTATTGATGCTGCAAACAAATGATGTCCTAGGGGATATCCTGGCATGTCTGAGTGACTCTGAAATAAAATGTAGGTCATTGTTAACATACAAATAAACTGAAATGCACTGAACCAATAATTAGAATTAATTTTTAATATTATTGTCTGTCTTTGTTGTAAAAATTCACTAATAATTAAAGACATAATGAAATCATTTCTGCTTTTACTCATTTATAAATATGAAGAAATATAAACTTTTTTCCCTTTGTGTCTGTGAAATATCCTGCTGGGTTCAGTCAAAATATTTTGTAAAAGAACCTAATGTTGAGTGTGTAGGAAAGTGAGGAGGATCTAGAAGGAATTGGGAAAAATAATTCTCAATCTCTAAAATTCTCTAAAGATATTATGGTTGTTTCAATATGAAATGTCTTTCACAGGCTCATGTATTAAAGGCTTGGTCTCCAGTTGGGAGATGGTAGAAACTTTAGGCTTTGATGTCTACATGGGCAATTTGTGACTAGGGATTCAGAGATTACACCTAGTCCCATTCCTTCTTTTTCTCTTTGCTTCCAACTGTACCTGGAAGGAAAGTGAGTTCAAGTGTTCTAGACTTTAGGCTCAGGGGCACATGCACACACACACACACACACACAAATGGAGAGAGAGAGAAAGAGAAGGGGGGAGAGAACAGTTAATCTAGGTTATTTGAAATCCAAGCCAAAGCAAGATACAAACTGTATGTTTAGACAGGAGGCTGACATATCCATAAAACAGAAATTTGATACAGGTATCTGAATCTGAGATTGTGTGCCCCTGTATTCTATCCATGACTTATATTGTGTGGATGGGGTAAAGGAGGTTATAGGAAGTACACAGCTCAACTTTCTCTACTATCCTGAAAGTTGAGAAGAAAGGCAGACACAGATGAAGTGAGGCTACAACATTCCATAAAGTCCCATCTCACTCATGAATAGTCAAGTATAAACAGATTGATCTCCAAAAACACAGAATGAAAGGTTACAGTTAGCAGACAGAAGAGCAAACACTAGGCAATTCTAGATAGTAGACATTGGTAAAAGAAATTTTACCTAAAGTATAGGGTGACTGATTTTGTGACTAGCAGCACAGCCTGCCCCCACCTGAAACCTATAGAGACTGTCACCAATGACAATCCAAGGAAAAGGAACAACCATAACTTCAGAACCAGGAAGTAATAAATGGTGTCATAATACATTTTATTTAATTTATCCCTTTCTTAACCTTTATTTTATTCTAAGTTTTTTTGAAATATTTTCCCTTTGTACATTAATTACTTGGTAATTGTGTTTTAAATTTTGCTGGAGAAAGTGTTTTGGGTTTTTTGTTTATTTTAGTCTGTAGGTCTTTTCTGTCCCAAATGTGATGTAGAATATTATCTTAATTATTTTATGTAACTCTACATTAAATAGTTCCTCTTTTGATTTCTTATTGCTTTGATAAAATGCACTAGCAATATCAACTTGAGGAAGGAAATGTTTGAAGCAGTTGGAAGGTATAGTACTTCAAGAACAGAAAGCCCTAGCAGAAGCAGCTTCAGGCACCCGGGCCAATTGCACCCACAGTCTGGAAGTAGAGATTGAATCCTGGAACTCAGCTAGCATTCTCCTTTTTATGCAGCACAGGACCCAAACCTAGGAAGTGTGCCACATAGAGTTGGCAGGCTTTCCCACTTCAATCCACCTGAATTAACTAATCCCCTGGCCTTGCAAGCATGCTCTTCTTCAAGGTGACACTAGACTTAAAGTTGGCAATCGAATTTAAAGACAGTATTTTTCTTTTTTTCTTATACATTACTTCATCTTTCTCCTGTTTCTACACCTGTCTTACTTCAATATTCACTCCTAAAATGCTTGAAGTTGCAGAATCTCTTGATATTTTAAGGGACACAAGCAAAATGCACAATTGCTGTCAAGTACCAGTTAGCACATGGTCTCCTGCGAAATCTTTATGTTTCTGACAGCAACCAGTTTCTGTCGTAAAAAGCAGTTGGAAACACAAGTTCATGTAATAGAGACTCATAAAATACAGCAAAAAAAGCAAAAATAAAAAGTACCCAAGGAAAAATAAAATTGGAGGATATCTTCACACAGAGAAATTCCCTTACCACAATCCTCTCCAGCATAAGTTGTCATCATTGTTTTTTATCTTGGCCATTCTGACAGGTATAAGATGGAATATCAGTGTTATTTTGATTTGCATTTCTCTGGTGGATAGGGATGTTGAGCATTTCCTTAAGTGTATTTCAGCCCTTTGGGATTTATCTGTTCAGAGTTCTCTGTTTAGGTCTGTATCCCATTTTTTTTGATGTCAAATTTCTTGAGTTCTTTGGATATTTTGGAGATAAGTACTCTGTCCAATGTGGGGTGGGTGAATGTCTTTTCCCAATCTGTAGCCTGCTGTTTTATGTTGTTGACCATGTCCTTTGCTTTACAGAAGCTTCTCAGTTTCAGGAGGTCCCACTTATTAATTGTTGCTCTCAGTGTCTGTGCTACTCGCGTTATATTTGGGAAGTAGTCTCCTGTGCATTCAATTGTACTTCCCATTTTCTCTTCTGTGAGGTTCAGTGTGTTTGGTTTTATGTTGAGGTCTTTGATTCACTTGGACTTGAACTTTGTGCATGGTCATAGGTATGGATCTGTTTGTATTCTTCTACATGTTGATATAGAGTTATGCCAGCAGTATTTGTTGAATATGCTTTCTTTTATCCATTTTATATGTTTAGCTTCTTTGTCAAAAATAAGGTATTTGGAGGTGTGTGGATTGATATCTGGGTATTTGATTCAGTTCCCTTGGTACTCCTCTCTGTTTTTATGCCAGTACCATGTTGTTTTCATTACTGTGGCTCTATAATAGAATTTGAAGCCAGGCATGGTGATGGATCCAGAAGTTTTTTTATTGTACAGGATTGCTTTGGCTATCCTGGGTTTTTGTTCTTATATATGAGGTTGAGTATCTTTCTCTTGAGGTTTGTAAAGAATTTTGCTGGGATTTTTATGGGCATTGCATTGAATCTATAGATTTCTTTTGGTAAGGTTGTGATTTTTACTATGTTAATTCTCCCTACCCAAGAGCAAAGGAGATATTTCCATTTTCTGGTGTCTTCTTCAATTTCTTTCTTTAAAAATTTAATGTTCTTCAAATACAGATCTTCCATTTGTTAGGTTAGAGTGACTCCAAGGTACTTTATGTTATTAGTGGCTATTGTGAAGGGTGATGTTTCTCTGATATCTTTTTCAGCCCATTTACAATCTATATGAAGGAGGGTTACTGATATTTTTAAATCTTATATTCTGCTACATTACTGAAGGTGTTCATGAATTGTAAGAGTTCCCTGGTAGAATTTTTGGGGTCATGTAGGTGTAAGTCATAAACAATCCCGCACCAGTTGGGATCCAAAGGGGTATTTATTTTAA
>LOJH01022845.1:0-15476 GCA_001685095.1 Ellobius talpinus
AAGTCCCCATGGAAGCCAGAAGGGGGCATCAAGATCCAGAATATTCTACACCGGAAAGGGGCCCGTCTAGCTACCCTTTCCACTCAGTCTCCCCGCTGTTCCCTGGTGGCTACCAGTGAAGCTTTCCGGTGTTACAGACCAAATTTGATTTCTCTCGAGTTTCATATAAGCAGTCAAACAATACGTGTTCCCGCATCCTCGGCTTCTGTTAGTATGCTTTTGAAGTTCATCCAGGTCCTACAATCATCAGTAGCTCACTTCCTTTTCATTACTGAGTAGCATTCCCCAGGATGTAGTGTGTTTAACACTTCATCCGTCCGTGCGCACCGAACTGCAACCATATCTCAGTCACTGTGAAGTTTCTATGAACCCAGAAGCAAGTCTTTGCTATGGAGCCAGGGGGTCATTTCTGTTAGATATTGTGTTATTGGTTAAGGCCGCCAAAGTGAAACACCACAGAACTATATTTCCCACAGTTCTGGAGGCTGGTGTCTGAGACTGAGGTTCCAGTACATCCCTTTTTTCCTGAGGCCCCTGTCCTTGGCTAGCAGGTGGCTCCTTGCTGCTGTCTGTGCTTCATTTTTCCCATACTCACAAGTGCTTGGTGTCTCTGTGTGTGTCACAATTCTCTCTTTTTATAAAGATACCTATCAGGCTGGATCAGGTCCGCCCTACTTTAATTTCTTCTGCAAGGCCCCGTCTCCAGATACAGTCACATTCTGAGGTACATGCACTCAGTACGGTTTCACCATAAGAATCTGGAGGGGACTGGAGAGATGGCTCGGCAGGTAAGAGCACTGGTTGCTCTTACAGAGGTCCTGAGTTCAATTCTCAGTAACCACATGGTGGCTCACAACCATCTGTAGTGAGATCTGGCGCCCTCTTCTGGCCTGCAGGCACACATACAGAAGGAACACCATATACATAATAAATAAATCAATCTTTTTTTTTTTAAAGAATTTGGAGGGGTGTACAATTCAGCTCATAGAATTCAGAGATTTACTGAATTAATGACTATACATTTGCCTTTTAACAGAGCTGGCAGAGTGAGTCTCCGGAGTTATTCCGTCACTACAGTTCCAGCAGCAACACAGCAACTGAGCGTTCCAGCTCCCTGGCGACACTCGTGACTGGCAGCCATTTCATTGGGAACAGCCTTGCATCTTATTGTGGATTTTTTTAAAATTATTATTTTTGAGACAGGGTTTCATGTAGCTGAGGCTGTTCTGAACTCCTGGTTGACACCTGCCTTATTCCATCTCTAGTTTGGGCTTTTTGTGTCCCAGGAAGCCTTTGTAAAACATTTCCTGTACACTTATTTATTATTTATTTGTTCATGGCTATACTGGAGATTGAATTCAGGACCTTATGCACACTTAGGTACCGCTCTCGGACCGAGCTGCATCACAGCTAGCGGAATTTCCTATACTCTCTGCTAAAGCTTTATCGTTTCAGTTTTGACGTTTTTAGCTCTATGATCCAAAGCAGATTCATTTCTGATTGAGGGGAAATAAGAATAAAAATTAATTTTCCCATACATATAGCTAACTGTCCCAGCACCAGTTCCTGAACAGCCTCTGCCATGTTGCTCTCTGTCCCCTGGGCTCCAGGACTGGAAGGATTCGTGAGGCTAATAGACTACACATGTTGGGTATAATTTACATCTTGACTTCTCAAAGATGTACAATGCTGCCAGGCCATGGCCCGTGTGAAACCCTGTCACCATGCTGAGCCACCAGAATCCCAGTCAAAGCAGAGCATGTGACACAGGGTCTACTGTGAGGCTCACTGTGGGGGAAACGCAGCGTCTCACTGAGGGTTCCCCAATGGGGAGAGTCAACCCCCATCTCTCTTCACAGCCCTGCGATGGAGACTCCTCTCCACTGCGAGGGAGCTTGAGATAAGGGGAGTCTTGTTCTCCTCTGTAGCCCCAGACACACAGACCCACAGTTAGCGTGAACACAGAGCAATCTGTAGGATTCACTCACTAGCCCTTCTGGGCTGCTTCAGAAAGTCAGCAGTACCGAGGGAGGGCGTGGTCACCCCATAGGTTCAGTGTGAGTCACACAGGCTGATAGCCTCATCTGCTGTCACAGGGGAGCTAGGTGGCTTAGCCTAACAGCACTGAACCGCAGGGCCAGCCTCTCTTCTTTCACTGTAAGTCTGATTGAAATGTCTCAGGACAGGAAAAAAAGACCCCACTCGATCTCAGTGGTGCAGAGAAACAAAACATACTTCACCTATTGCAGTGGCAAACAAAGCAACCAACCCAAAATGCCAGCTGATGTTATCCTGTGTTGATGAAGGGCTGGAAAACAGACATGTCCCTGTGCAGAGCGAGGATGTGAGCAAGCGATGCCCACTTCGTACGCAAGTCGGTTAGTAGTAGTATCTGTCAAATCATAAACAGGGACTTCATCTAGTTTCTATTTTAGTAGTGTTGGAGACTGAACTCTGGACCTCTTTCATGCTAGGCAAGCACTAAATCCCCAGCCCTAAATGTACATATTCTAGGTCAGTATAGTAGTTCAGTTAAGTGTTGGAGAGTAAGTTTAGTTTTAGGGTATTTTAGTCACTGTTGGTGGCAGTGTTTCCAGGATAACAATTCTACCCAAGAAGCACTTTGCCTTGTGTGTTCAGGTGACATGCTCAGGCTCAGGGACACAGCAGTGCCGCCTATGGCCATCACCCCAGACAGACACACATCAGGGCGTCTCACTCTCCCGAGGTTTGAGACCACCTTTTCCTGAGTTTTCTTTCTAGTTGATTATTGCGTGTGTATGATGAATGTAGGTGAGTGAGGGCATGAGCAGGCCATGGCATACACATGGGGGTCAGAGGTCAGAGGACAACTTTCAGGAGTTGGTTCTCTCCCTCTACTGTGTGAGTCCTGGGGATTGAACTCAAGTCTTCAGGCTTGGTGGCAAGTGTCTTTGCGTACTGAGATAGTTCACTGGCTCCTCTATGTTTCCTAATAACTAGGGTCTTGTTTTGTTCGTGACTCTTCAGCAGAATGAATGCAGTTTTCTCCTGAGGTGTGGAGGTCCTCTGTGCCTGGGAGGCAGAGGACGGAACTGAGAATTTGAGGCCGGTGTTGCTACAGAACAGACCAAGAGAGAGAAATGGTCCTCTGATACTTGCAGTAAAGGCACCAAAACAGTTTTAAAAAAAGGGGGGGAGGGGGAAGCTGAGATCCATTGGGCCTTAATACTGTAGGTCAGTGCCCGAGTGCTGGGGGCTGGTCTCTGGGAGACCTCCACTGGGCTCCGAAGCTGAGCAGGTGCACCGAAGCTAGTGACTGCCCAATGATCAAAAGCCACCTTCAGGCCTGGGGGAGGGGGCTGCAGATGGAGCCACCCCACCAAAGCAGCTCTGAGAGGCCGGGCCCTTTTTGTAAGCTGGCATCTGGGAAGTGTGAATGGCAGGGGGTGGGGAGAGAGGGGGCCACAAGGGGAGCAAGAATAGAGGTGGTTGCTAGGAGACGGCTTGAAAAGTTTCAGCACTAGCTTGGAATTCAGCAGCAACCACTGATCTCATGCCAGGCTGTGGGGAGAGAGGACCTGGGCTGATTCTGGCATCAGACCTGAGCCTGGGTGACTGTCAGCATCAGGGTTGCCAGGGACAGGGAGAGGGAGACAGGCACTGTGACCAGCTGAGAAACAAAGGAATACAGAATTCCAGGGGCCTGGTACGCTCTTCATCCCTGGAAAGATGGTCAAAGAAGAGTGTGTATGTCAGCAGCTATTGCCAGCGCGCCCCATCCAGCCTGCTGCCTTCTTTCTTTTTGGTTGTTGTTGTTGTTGTTTGGTTTTTTTTCTTCCCCTGGGGATTTTAAGCTGAGAAATGCTTTTACATTTATATTTATTTTTGTGGGGAGACAGGGTCTCAAAGTATCCCAGGCTAGCCTTGCACTCATTATGTGGCCAGCTGGAAATCTGATTCCCCTGCCTCCACCTCCAGAGTACAATGACTGGAGTCACAGGTAATGTGGCATCACAGCTGGTTTAGGGAGTGCTGGGGAATTGAACCCAGGACTTTGTCCATGCTAGGCAAGTAAGTACCAATTGAACTACACCCTCAGCCCATTCTTAAATGACTGAAAATAAATAAATAAATAAACAAACAAACAAATAAATAAATAAATAAGGCAGTGATCATTGTGGCAGGTACAAATGCTAAGAAATGTCAGTTCCAGTGTCCACACATGGCGTGTCAATGGAACACAGACGTAGCCACTGGTTACTCATGGCCCACGCTGCTTTCACATTGTAGAGGCAACTTGAGGAGACATAGCGGAAGCTGTGTGGCCACAGCAGATGGTATCTGCCATCTGCTCCTGACCAGGAAACATATGGTGACCCTTGGAGTCAAAGACTATAATGGAAGGCTCCCTCCAAGAGCAATTACAGAATTTGGGACTACAACAATGGTAACACAAAAGAGTTATTGAGCGTGTCCTCTAGGTTGGTGACCGCAATAGAAAGGCTGGTCTCTCTCTGTGCACTGCAGTTCTGTTCCCAGCAGCCAAGGTATGGGAGAAGCCAAGCGTCCACCAGCAAGCACGGTCTGTGTATATGGAACGTGAGTCAGCCATAGTAGCTGCCACCTGTGACAACACGGAAGGACCCGAAGGACATTAGGCTAAGGGAAAGGAGCCAGGAACAGAAAGACACACACTGCCCATTCTCCCTTATGTGTGGAATAAAGAAGTTGACCTCACAGAGAAGAGGCTGGAGTCAGGAGGGGAAGAAAGGTCACGCGGTGAGTACCACGTGACTCAGAGAGGAGACTATGTTCTGCCATGCTACCGCACACTTTGGCTACAGTTCAGAGCAGGTTGTGTGAAAGAACGGCTAAAAGAAACTGGGCCTAGTGCAGGCTGGGGCTAGAGGATTATGTATGAATTTGAGGCTAGCCTGGTCTGCATGGTGACTGTCAGGCTAGCCAGGACTCTGTAGTCAGACCCCACCTGAAACAAAACAACAGAACTAGCCAACAGAAATGGTAGAAGAGCAGAATCTGCATGTTGCTCTTTGACAGTGGCTCTCGGCCTTCCCAGCACTGTGACCCTTTGGTCCAGTTCCTCATCTTGTGGTGCCCCCAACCACACAGTTGTTTTCATTACTACTTCATAATTGTAATTTTGCTACTGTTATGAATTGTAATATAAATATATATGCTTTCTGAGGGTCTTAAGTGACTCTTATGAAATGGACATTTGACCTCCAAAGGAGTCACAACCCACAAATTCAAAATATACTGGTCTATGAAGTAGATATGTCAGCCATTAGCTTCTGTGACCACAACACACTGCACAGTTACCTACATATAATACTGTCACCTGTATGAGTACAATTAACTACGCGTCAATTTTTTTAAAAAGTAAAAGTGCATAGTGGCACACACCTTTAATCCCAGCACTCTGAAGGCAGAGGCAGGTGGATCTCTTCGAGTTCAAGGCCAGCCTGATCTACAGAATGAGATCCAGGAGAGCAAGTGAGACCCTGTCTCAAACAACAACAAACAACAAACAGGCAGAACTACCTTGCTGAGGGAGGTACAGAGACAGGATTGAGACCCTAGCAGAGGTCACGGCTGCTGAAGTATGTACCACTATCTTGTCAATGGGAAAGAATCCAGCCGCATCAAACCACACAGTGGAACGCTGTGTCCCAAGCTCTTGTCTAGACATTCTGATTGGCTCAGCAAGAAAGCCTCCCTCCCTGTCTGGAGTAAGTCTTCAGCATTGCTGGACAGCTCTGCCTTTCCTTTCAAATATGGTGAGACAGCTGACTGAGCAAGCAGTTTTGATGCTCGCTACCCTAGGAGGCAGAGCGAGTTCACCTGCCTCAGATCCATTCCGACCTCTTGGCTTCAGAGGCAGAAACTTGATTTTCCCAGCTAAGCAACAGTGCTCACTTCTCCATCTCCCTCACAGTGGAGTGGGATAGCCAATGAGAAGCTGCTGGATGTGACTTGAAGAAGAATTCTGGGCTGTGAGATACACAAGCATATTCATCTCTAATCCTTCCGGATGGACGATTGCCTCAATGGTGAGGCCTCAGTAAAGACAGCAAACCAGAGAGCGAGAAGGAGCCTGAGTTTCCAGTAACACCAGGGAGCTTGGAGATTGGATTGTTTCCTCCTTTTCCTAAGCAACAAAAGGACAACTTCAATAATTTCCTCTTCCTCCTTCTTGTCATGCTGGGAATTGAACTTAGGACCTTGTGTGTGCTTGGCAAACATTTTACCAGTGAGCCACATTCCCAGACCAGGACTTTCTCATTTCTATCATTTCTTCTGTCTCTTCCTAGTAACCAAGTGCAGTTCTTACTGTACAATACACAATTTATAGCAAATATTTCAAATTTAAAAACTATAGTAGGGTTAAGATTTTTTTTTCTCTGTAATCTAGACTTTCCTTGAACTCACAGTAGTCCTAATTAGCATCCCAAGTGCTGGGATCACAGATGTAAGCCACCATGCCTAGTTTTAATTTTTTTTTAGCCCAAATATATGTCAGCACACAAAACAAACAATAACATCAGGCAGGAACAATGCATGGGAGATTTATGGAACATAAACTGTGAAAGTGTTTTAGGTACCACTGTGCCAAACGAGCCTTGTTGTCTGCAGACTGTAAGCACAGGTCCTGATGCTCCCAGTGGGACCTTCGCTCGGCTGCCCTGAGGCCAGGGATCTCCGTACTAACCCCGAGGGTGCATCCACTTACCAACTGCCCTCCAATGTCTGGGAGCCGCTTCTCCCCTCCTGCCTCTTCTCTAGCTCCACAGCAGTCTGTTCCAGCAAGGCAGACACAGTATCCTGAGAGACAGAGGCCGCCAGGTCAGCAGGGGCTCCGGGTACCACCTTACCTACCAGCATCTCAGACATGTAACCCTCCTAGGGAACACAGGGTAAAGCCCGAAGGTTGGAGCAGCCAAGCATCTGGCCCATGGGAACTATTGTTTTGGTTTCACTGGCCAGTCTGCATCTCTCTATGTGTGTGGACCTACTTAGCAGAATTAGCTTAGCAGTGAAGGGAAAGCATTAGAGTTCTGATTGGAGGAGATCAGAGAGCTGTCTGTCAGAGTCTTTGTGTTCCATGAACCATCAATGACATAGCAGTGCAGTAACGGTCTAGAGAGAGGTAAGCACTGTGTGCTGTGTGTCTGGGGACAAGGACCCAGTGGTAAGTGGGAGACTGAATACGTGGAGGGCTTCCAGGAGAAGGAACTGAATGGTGCCATTATTGAGGAGGGAGGTGTGACCTGAGAGAATTATTGAATCTCTTTGACCCTCATTTTCTCCCAACAAGCACTAGGAAAGTCTTCATGGGGATTATTTCTGATGATGTAGGCACAGAAGAGTGGCCTAGTATTCAGTAGACAGCCCCTGACATCTGAGCAAAGACAAGCTGTGGCTTTTTGATCACATGGTTAATTTACCACCATCCTCAGCCAAGGGTTGGGGTGGAGGTCGCAAGGCTAGGAAACTCCTGCCGAGTTCTTTGGGGAAGGAAAGAAAGAGCTAAAGTTAAGGACCATGGCAGGTGATTTGCTCACATATAGCAGCTCACTGAACCACACAGCCATCACCCTCTGCAGAGAGAAGCCAGGAGCTGAGGGAGGCTTTTTGGATGCATGTCTTTTTTGGTTTTGGTTTAGAGACAGGGTCTCTTTGCATAACGCTGGTTGGCCTAAAACCTGCTTTGTAGAGCAGGCTGGCCTCAAACTTTCAACGATCCTCCTCATGCTGGATTACAGGCATGCCAGAGGTGGTGTAGGGATGTTCTCAACGATTAGCACTAAAACATATTTTCAAACCAAAGCAAGCAAAACATTTCCAAGTAACTCAAAACAGGCCAGCTGCCTGTCATTACCCAGCCCTTGCAAGAAGCACTTGCTAGATCCATTTCTTCAGTTTCTCAACAACCTATCTCAAACTCCTTACCAGACACAAACAAAACAAAACAAAACAAACAAAATGGAGGCTCAGGGAGGTGACGTGCTATCGCCCAGCAGGAAAGAGCCAATTCTGAACAGCGTTCCTTAAACTTCCTCCGGTCTCAAGTTCTCCAGAAAGAACCATGGTCTCAATCTCCCAGCTTTCTCCTTCCTTCTGTACTTCTTTCATCCCGGATCTCACTTGTGTTAGCCTGGCCTCATCACTGAACCATGAACCACTCATATAGCTCTCTACATCACCTTGGAATAACTTCAAGTTTTGTTGTAGTTGTTTGTTTTTGTTTTGTTTTGTCTTTTTAATCAGAGAAGTGATATAAGGCACAGCAGAATATAGAAGAAGAAAATAAAAACCCTCAAGGAGCTGGGTCGTGACCACTCAGGGAAGACCATTCCTGGATGGCCCTCTCCTGCCCCATTTCTGTTTCCTCCTACCCCAGGCTCCTCTCCTCCACCACTGCAAGCTGGGATCTGGTTCATCGGGTGCTGCAGGGGTGGGGCTGGAAGTGTCCACTTAGCCCACTCACCATGTGGTCGGGCCCTGTAGCACCTGCTGGTTGGGGTTCCCTGCACTGTTTCTTCAAGTATTTGTAGTTCAGGAGGTTGTACCAGCGTGTTGACCTTTCCCCAGACCGGCAGACCTCAGCCAGGCTGATCTGGGCGCCTCCCTGTTAGGGACAAACAATGAGAAACGTATGAATATGCCAGCTAATGGAGACAACATGGAAAACAGCAGTCCCTGTGAGATGGGGTGGAGCCTCCTAACAGGGTTTGACTATGCTGCCCCGGCAGGTGTTGGGTGAACTTAAACCCCTCACGTAGCTGGGCCTAGGGGTATGGAACCATACCTATTTATATACCCCATTCCCTCCCTTTTTAAGAGACCTTGAATTCACTTCATCACCTACCCTAGTCCTGAACTCAGTCTCTTGAGTGCTAATTTTACAGCCATTATGCCACCACGTTCAGCTTCTATGAATGTATATATCTAATGTCTTCTGATACACTCTTCACGTGGCCGAGGCTGGCCTCAAACTTGCTGTACAGCTCAAGATGACTTAGAACTTCTGATCCTTCTGTCTCCACCTCCCTAGATTTGGGACTATGGGTATGTGCTACCAGACTCACACGTGGCCCATTTTTAAAAACTGGTTATTTGAATTTTGATTGTTGATACTTCTCCTGCGCTGAGCTGGGTTAGGTTCTGGGTTGAATACTAAGGACGATGAGGGTCCCTACACAGTCCCATTTCCTAGCAGTTAAGAGTCCCAAGGAGCAAAACACTGAACAGGCAATTACAAAAGAGGTTGTTTTACATTCCTTATGGGAGGAATTTGCCAGCATCTCGCAAAAATATGGATACATTTTACCCCGTGGCTTAGGAATTACATGTGTAGGCATCTATCATGTACAAAACGACCCATGAACAGGAACCTTCATTTTGGCTTTCTTTGTAATAGTACAAAAAGTTGCTATGTAGTTGAAACTGGCCTTGAATTACTAATCCTCCTGACCCCAACTTTCTGGGATTATAGGTGCTCATACAGATGCAAAACCAACCCCCACCCCCCCACACAGAGGGAGAGAGAGAGAGAGGTATATTTGCACTATGTCTGAGGTACAAAAGGTCAGATGATCATGTGTTTAATAAGAAATAACAAGTAGCTAAGGAATAACAAATCTAAATGGCTAACGATAGAAGGTACATGGTAAGATGGGGTCAGTGACAAAGAGTGGCAGCTTTTCCTGCACCCTTCTTTGAAACATACAAATGCACTCCTTAAGTTAAAAATGTAAAGCAGTACACTGATCTACCTCACCAAGAAGGGACCTGTTCAAGAACAGCACCCTCCTATCCAGCCCCAACCAGAAGCTCTGCAGGCTAACCATACTCTTCCTTGGGCATTTAAGAGTTCTACCCAGTCCTTTTCTGAAGAGCTCAGGACAGGTTTGGGGTTCAGCTCACCCACTTTCCCCTTTGTCTTCACATAGCAGTGGCTGGGTGAACGGATGGCAGGTGTTTCAGAAGTCAGTTTGTAAAGCAGGCCTCTAGTTGGGCGCGGGCTCCCTGACCTAGGGGCTCTTCAACCTACCTGAGAGCCCATTTCTCCCTCTACAGGATGGGCAGCTCTAATGCCAACTTGAGCGCAAAGACTGAGCATGAATGGGATGCCACAAGTACAAAATGCCATGCCGTACCTTTTTCTCATGCACAAAGCTACTTAAAGTACTCTATAATTACCTTCAGGCTAGGAATACAAGGTGTATCTGAAACAAATTTCCTATTTAGACTTGAATTCCAGCTCCAGCATATCTCATTATATATGCAAATATTCTAAACCAGTAAAGCAAAAAACCCCCCAAAACCTAAATAAACAAACACCCCCTCCCCCGAAATCTGAAACAGTTCTGGTCATGTGTTTCTGACAGGGATATTTAACCTAAAAGAGGAGGAATCAGATCATGGCACAGACTGCTAAGTCTGGGTGACTAACAGCAGTTTCTGGGAGAAGAGTGTTGCGTAGGGAGAGGAAGTCAGCACGCATTGACACTTTGCTATTTTGACATCAGTTTCCTCACTAGGGGAATGAGGAGAATCGCTGCTCTATTCAGGGCTCGGGGGCGGTGGGTTATTGTCATTTCAGGAATTAAGTGGTTGGCACGCTCTAGGCACCAGAATAAATGTAAGTATATACAAGAATATGTATATTACTCCTTTATTCATTCAACAAGTATTCCCTGCAGCCAGAGAAGCGTCTAGAACACGATTCCTCCCCAAGGGATGGCAGTTTCTTGGGGAGACATACAAACATGCTGGATATTGCAGTTCGGAACATGACAGGTTGTGTCTGAGGGACAAGCTGGGGAGGGATCATAAGAACGGCTTGGAAGTGTGACACCTTCATCAGATTATTCTTAATGACAATGAGATGCGAGATGGCTCACAGGCATGAATATCAACCTGGAAGCATTTGGAGGGCATTTATGTACTCACGGACTCAATAGACACGATTTACTGAATAGCCTATAAGCCCTTGCGTTTGCAAACCCTCCAAGCAGCCAGAGTGTGGGGGTGAGGGGCACTCAGGGTTTGAGGGAAACCAGTCATGAGCGGTAACTTCAAAGGATGCCACACAGCACTGCTTAGGTGTATTTTCTGTCCAGTTGCACAGTTTGGGGGTGGGGTTCACATCAGCAGGGGTAGGCTTTGCCAGGTCAGTGACACCAAGTGAAAAAAGGAACAAGGACTCTATTGTAATGGCCAAACACTGGAGTCTGCCCTGGCAGGACCCGAGCTGAGGGACACTGGTCTTAGTGGTTGGGTGGAGGCAGTGTGCTGCCACACTAGCACAAGTGGTTGCATTACTGATGACAATCTTAGCGAAGGCAGGCTATGTGTTCCCCTAAACCCTGCCTGGGGTCTGCGGAGGTGAGAGTCTTTAGTCATCCTGAAATGTAACATGGTGTGTGGCAGGAACACATAAAGATGGTGAACGTGTTCAAATTCATGCCGGTCCTTGGTCATTTCACCAGATGAAGTGGGCAGGTAACTTAGTTTTTTGGGGCCTTGTTTATTCCCTAAAATGAAGATCACCTTGATACCTCCTCCTGGGGCTGTGCTGAAGGTTAAATAAGGGGTTCTTGGCCCAATGGTGAACTCACAGATGCTGCTTGTAAGACTGACTGAAGGGCTTAACACAGGCTGGCAATTCCGCAGCCCTGGCAACACAGGGAAACACCGAGTAGAGCAGAGAAGCTCTTTCCCGCTCCTGTCTCATGGCTTGTCCTCCTCAGCCACCCAAACCAACACTTCATGTTTCCAAAGTAGCCAGGCAAGGCGGCTTCCCATTGGTCATGGGCAGCAACAAGCCACTGTAAGATCAGCATTTTTTTTAGCTGTTGCCATGGCAACCAGTCATGGCCAGACTTCAATTAGGAAGGTAGAATAAAAGGCACCCACTTAGGAGAAAAAAACAGGATTTAGTCTCTTCCCAGGGCTGAGGGAAAGACTCGCCAGAGGAGCCTGGGTCTGGAAATGCTTCTCAGTATCTACCATGTTCCTGAAACCATTTTTGCCACCATTTGTGGTCTCCAGGGAGCCCTGAGCTAGCTAAGAAAGGACACTGAAGGGCTCAAATGTATGCCCTGCAGAGAAGGGGCCCAAATACAGCTCTGCTACTGTGTTAACTGTGTGACCCAAAGCAAGATCTTCATCTCTGTGACTTAGTTTCCCACTGGTGCAAATTACCTATTTTATAAGACAAATGAAATCAATGGGAAGAATGCTTGTCAGGGATCTAAGTTAGTGTCTGTCAGAAAATGTCACCCAACTGACATTCACTGCTGCGTTTGTGTCCATGGTAACATCATCATAAGAGGTGTGGTTTCTGTCGTGGGCCGAGTAGGAAAATGGCTGACGCTCATGCCCACTGAGTACTTAGCAGGTTCAAAAATTTGCTGAATCTCCATCTGCATTTGGACTAGAGCACCAGGTGACGCAACACTTGCCACGGGCACTGAGTGGGGGCAGCACTGCAGGGATGCTTCATCGGACATGAGACCAGACAGGATGGTTGGCAGTAAGGGCCGTTTTACAGATCTGGGAACTGAGTTTGGGCATTGGAGACTCTCCGGTGGTGGGGCTGGGAAGGGCTAGCCAGGTGACTTGTCCTTATATCCTGAGGGGGCAGTCTGCAAGTTCTCCAGCACAAGCAGATCCAAGTGAAGCTGGATAGCTAAGAGTCTCCAAGCACTGTGGGCAAAGACCCACGGCTGCCATCAGGAGAAAGAGCAGCCTGCCGGTGAGGCAGCAATTGCCATGGTTACTGTCTCAGCTTCCAGATGTGGATGCAAGGAGAAGGCTCAGTGGCATGGACAAATCCCTGGTCTATCCTCTACACAAGTTCCACGTTTTCTTCTGTCACTTGAATCCATCTACTTCCAAAACAACCCGTACCACAGTTCGTCTGTGTGTTAGCTGCCTTGTGTAGGGGGCTCTCTCGCCAGATCTCCAGTGCCCAACACAGACACAAGCACCTAATAGGCTCCCAGCAGAGACCAGGGTGAGCAGAGCTCCCTTTTAACTCTAAAGCCCACACTGATTTAAAGACACCGGAGCTGTCATTTAAACACTCAGAAATGGCACCAGAGTTAAGAAAGCCTTTCATTTGGTTCAGTTCATTTTATCCCAGAAGCCCCTGGGGAGGGGTTATTCAAGGTTGAACAACCTTACTCTGCCTGTATTTAAGTGGATGGCTTTCACAGGGCCGTAGCATCTCCAGCCCTGGCTCCTGTCAATGCAGAGACGGGGAGGAAGCTGGAGGAGCAGGAGAGGGTCCATTAACTGAGAACCTGTGTCAGACTCATTGGTAGGTGCTTTGTATGCACGCTCGCAAACCTCAAGACACTCCCCAGTGGGCAATCAGGGGGTATTTTGTAGACAAAGAAAGTGAAAAGTGGAGGTGTTTAGGAACTTGCCCATGATCCCTCAGCTCAGGGGGTAAAGGTGGGATTTGAACGTCAGGCTGTTTTTGCGACTCTGTGCTTCTTGTTTGATCTCTATGCTGCACGGTGAAGCTGAGGCCGATGGCATGCATTTCCAGGTCCTTTCAGGCCTGCTGCTCCTCTCACACCAAGGGGCTCCTTTGTGGTGACAAGACTGAGACCACTCTTCTCTGGGGAGGCATCTCTGCCTGAAATTCAGGCCGAATATGACACATACCCAACCTGTATGATCTTCAGGCCCTAAGGACTTAAGGTCAGGTGGACAGACAGAGACAGACTCAGCTCTCACCAGGCACTCCTCTGCATGGCTCCTGTCTGTGGTACAGACATCTACGCGTAAGGTCTTCTGGTGAAGGGCTGGGTAGGACATGGACACCCAGAATGCCTCATTGAACACGAGGGTATCTGCAGAGTCCAGAGGTCGGGTTCGGAACAGGCAGGTGCTGCTTTCAGAGCAAGGCAGGATGGCTACACGGATGTTCCTGGGGGAGACAAAACCGTCAGAGAGCTGGGTCAGTTGTGTGGGGTGACGTACTGCAGAAATCCCCAGGGAGACAGCTGTCAAGGAGAGAGTGCAGAATTTCTTATGCGAGGGATTCAGGAAGGGCTCTGGGGGTACCAACCGTTCTTCCTGCCATGGGTCTCCAAATTCTTAAGGGTCCCAAAGGCTGTGGAGGCTGAGGCAAACTGGATGCAAACACTGATAGGCAGCAATTCACTAGAACTGAGCAACGGTGGGAACAGGGGCGCTTATGCACTGAAGGCAGATAGATGCTCTAATCTCTGCAGGCAGGATTTGACAACTCTGTTTTGTGCATGCACATGAGTCGAGGTCAGATGTCAACCTTGTGTGTCAGTCCTCACATGCCTTTTAGCTTGTCTTTTAAAACAGAGTGTCTCATTGGCTTGGAGCTTGCCAAATAGGCTAGGCTGGCTGGCTACCAAGCCCCAGGGATTTGCCTATCTATGCCTCCCCATTTCTGGCCCTGGCATTGTCTGAGGGGCAGAAATGAGACAATTTAGAGCTCTGGTCTGGCCTTCTTTGGGTTTTGCTAGATTTCTCTTCTCCGCCCACATCCTATCCCAGGACACTGTCTGAATACAGTAACGGCTGTCCCCAGGCCTTATGGTCTAGTTATGGGAGGAAATGTCTAGGCAGATGAATGCAATGTAACATAAAACCAGGCTACAGCAAGAATGCATGTAGACAGTGCAGGTGCCTGCTGTCCTTGCAACCTCTAAGGTAACATACCAGTCACGTCTTTCCTAGAGAACCAGAGAGCTGTTTCTGCACAGAGAAGATAATAGGGACCTGACTGTTCTCATGAGGTCACAGACCAGGAGATTTCCATGCAGGAAGGACCAGCTTGCCCAGCAGTCCTTGAGCAGTGGGTGGGGGGCATCCAGGCTGTACCAGGAAGTGGGGAAGCTGTCTACAGCGCCAGTCTCCAAAGCTGGTAAGTGTGCCATTGTGTGTGTGTGTGTGTGTGTGTGTGTGTGTGTGTGTGTGTGTGGACATAGGCAGCACTAGCATGCTCGCTTGCATTAAATGCCAGCAGTGGTATCTGGAATTAGAGCTTTCCCAGGGAGAGCACAGATGAGAGAGACACACAAATGCAGGGCTCCATACTCACACTTTCTGCTCTTGTTGCAATAACAGAGCGGAGAGGTTACTCAGCTGGATTACTAATATTGCAAATTGTCTGTTCTTCTCATCATACCTGAAATGAAGGGGTGGGTAGAACACCAATCAGCAAATCATTTACTTCCTCCCCCTGTCCTTTCTACTCCCCCCTCCCATCTTTCAAACAGGGTCTCACTATATAGCCATGGGTAGCCTATGTAGTAGACCAGACTGGCCTTGAATTCACGGAAATCCTTCCGCTTCGGTTTCCCCAGTGTCAGGATTAAGGGTGTATGCCACCATACCCAACATTTTCTTTCTTTCTTTCTTTTTTTTTAATATTTATTCATTATGTATACAATATTCTGTCTGTGTGTATGCCT
>LOJH01022846.1:8992-19894 GCA_001685095.1 Ellobius talpinus
ACACACACACAATCCCTGAGGCACCTGGCACTTGCCACTATCACTGACCCCTTCTGCAGGGCTCTTTGCTGTCCATATCTTTGTATTTGTGGCAAACATTATGGACAGCTCATGCCAGGCAAGGCAAAATCTAAGTGTTTTCATGTGAGTCCTACAGCAGCTTCCTAGCATGACCTACCAGAGCTGCAGGTGAAAGGCGTGTCTCAGTCTCTCATCCCCTCATCTCTAGCTGTGAGTGGAAATCACCTACTTGATGCTGTCTATCATACTAACACAGAATACAAACTTCATGACTTTTCTTGGCATCATATGGAAAACTAGAAAACATTGCACTCATTGACTCTTGGGAAAATCCTATGGGATAGTTAGTAAGGGATTGCTGTGAACCTAGGTCATATAGGTAATAAGCAGTGGAGCCAGAATTGAACCCAGACAGCTGTGCCTTTCAACCTGGCTGGATACGGTGGTCTATGAAAAAACAAACAGTAGAACCCCAGGATATTGTCACAGTCAAAAGACATCTGAGATAAAATGACTTAACATGATGCGATGCCCTGAATTCCCACAGAGGTACAGCATTTGTTTAGCATACGAGAGGCCATGAGTTCAAACCCCAGCATGGGGAAGAAAAAAAAAGCAAGACCAAGAATCAACACAAGTGCAGTAGAGGATGTGCACCCAGTCACTACCTTCCTTATTTGCCAAAGTCATTCAGTCTAACTTTCAGGAAAAGCACCAGGGCAGGCAGCATCTGACCTGGTTACTGTCCTTCGATATGACACTTCTTCATCTGGATGTCTCATCGCCTCTGAAGACTTTACTTTTGACACTACTAAATCAGTCCCCAACCCTGTCTACCCATAAAGGCTTTGAGAGTCTGGCTCCAGACACTCCATTTCATACAGACTTGTTGGTTTGACAAAAAGACATGCCCATCCATAGCATAAGGCCACTAGGCTTTTCTTTGTCACACTTTTTCAGAGAAAAAAGATGTCATATGATATGAGCATCTTTCTTGTAAACACAATTTTTTTCCCTAAAAAGGGCGGGGGGGGTAGGATGGGAAGAAGGGAAGGCATCAGCTGGCAACAGAGCCCACGAGCTGAAGTGCTGTGCGTTTAAAGGAAATTTGCCACAGCCAAAGTCCCTGGGGGATAAGGGGTCGGTCCAGCTTGACCACTGGAGGGAAAGTCCCCTAGGCAATATCACAGCCATACACTCCCAGCTTGCCAAAGCAAAGCATACATGGTGTAAACACAATGAGCTGGCAACAATCCAGCCCTTCCTGAAGATAGCAATCTGCAGAAAACTCGCTTCAGAGTTCCAGGGCCAGGGATCAGGATACACTATTTTGCCAGGACACAGCCAGTGGAGCCGCATCAAGGTGACTTGCTCATCTGTGGCCCCACAGATGCCACACTGTCCAGCTCCAGATGGCTTTTCCTTCCTCCCCCCATCCTTGTACTACTGTTACCATGGGAAACTGTGCCTGAACACCGCAGACTTCGATTCTTTGCTTTCACACCGGCTTTTCAGCTCTGCTCTGCAGAGAGGAGCCCTAATCTCGGGACGTTTGCCTCGTTATGTGGTCACGTTGCTGGTCAGTGGCAAGATCTAGGGCTCTACCCCATGACCTAACTCCAAGACCTTTCGTGGTTTTCCACATCCAGGCTCTCTTGAGATCCCCCACCCTCTCTCCTGGCCACCTGTGGTTTCCTGCCCTGGCCTGATGAGGCTGTGTGTGTGTGTGTGTGTGTGCGCGTGTGTGTGTGTGCGCGCGCGCGCGTGCGCGGCAGCTGCCTGTCTTCCTGGGAGCCCTCAGCAGCCCCTGCTTCTCTCTGCTGAGTCACTGCTGCTCCCTGCAGTGTCCTCAGGTGGAACAGTCATAGGAAAGTGTATGGAAACTCCCCTGGCTCTTATCAGCAAAGAATCTGGAAAAGGTAATTCCTTTGCTTCACCTTGCCCGGAGAGGATGTGGAAGGCTGGGAAGAAAACGGGCTCCTGGAATTAGGAAAAGCTTTCCACGCTAACACAGGGATCCAGCAGTCCGTGCAAATACATTAGTGACAGCTGGCCCTCAGAGGCCTGAGGACAGTGGCTCTATGTCCAGTGCTCCCCTCCTTGGAGGCTCCTCAGCTCCTGCCCCACAACATCCACCTAAACCAACAGCTAGTACTGAATAAATGCCTAGTGTGCTTGTGGCAAGAGTCCGAGGTCAAGAGTCAGTATGAACTCACCAAGGTTGTTTGACCTCTCTGAGCCTCAGTTTTCCATTTGCCACTTATCAAAACTGATGGCTTTGGTAGGAGATTAAATAAAGACATGCCCAGTGTAATGTCTGATCCACCAGGAGTACTCAAATAACCGCAGCTATTAGCATTATTAAGTGTAAAGCAACCATACCACCTTCATGAATGCAGTCTTGCCCCACACATATGAAGCACTGAGTTTGCTTTAGGAGCTATGAGTGTCTCTGGGAGCCATAGAAAGACAGACATAATCTTTCCCTGAAGGGAGCTCACAGGACCTGGATCCACTGGCAAATCATTACAAAATGTGAAGAAAACGCAGAAACGTAGGTATAAAGGGCACACCGACAGCAGAGAGACAGAAGGTAGTACAAACGCTGGAGAAGGTTGAGATTGCTGTGGGGAGGAGGGGCTGGCTCTGAGGGCAGCAGGAGGAAATTATACATTGCCCAACATATAATGAGGGAGGTGGACTGGCTTGGAACAAAAGAGCTCAGGGGTTGACTAGCCAAGCTGAGCTGGAGAGGACTTTCACCTTTTAACCTATGGCAGGCAGGACTATCTCTCTCCTCTCTCTCTCTCTCTTTCTTTCTCTCTCTCTCTGAGAGAGAGAGAAAGAAAGGAGAGAATGGTGGGGCAGGCTCCAGGAATGATTGCACAGAATGGGGTCGTGGCTTCTCTTCTTCACGGTAGTGCCACTGGGGGAGACTAGGACTTTCAGGCACTCAACATGGAGCACACTGGAGACATGCTCGCTGTGTGCCAGGTGTCTTGAGAAATGGTCAAACCACTTCTGCCCAGTTCAGCTCCCACCGTGGTAAAGACGAGTGCCATCAGTTCCTTCCAGACGGGTCCAGGCAGAGGGCTTCTTTGAAATCAGAAAAGCCTAGCACATCTGGAGGAGCCGCTTAACCCAACAAGCAAGGACACGGGAGTTTACCCAAGGTCCTGAAGCGGGCCAAACAGCAGTTTGCACCCTGGCTTGTTTGCTCCCAGCACAGGCTTTCTTAACCACCACCGCTATTACCTCAGCTAGTGAATGGTGTTCTTTCAAAACAGAGTAACTGTGGATCTCTGATTCATTTCCAAACACAAGATTTAGTCCTCCCTGCCTTAAACTCACTAATTCTCCTTCCACACAATGAGTTTGACATTCCATCTCCAGCCACGATGCCCATGTTTAGAATGCTTCAAATATTGTCTAAGGAAAACACCCTGTAAACAGACTGGAGGGCAGAGGGGGTGGAGAAGAAGGCAGGGGGAAAGAGATATGGCAGCTGCCAACACCTGTTCTCCCAGGACTGCAGCCTAATGCAATCTCAGGCGCCCTGGCCCGGTCACCCAGCTTCAGTCAGCTCGGGGCAGGGGGTGCCAGATCCAAATACTTGGTAAGCTCCCTATGTAGCTGGGGCAGCAGCTGTGAAATAGGAGTCTGAGAGCAAAATTGAGCTGAGCAGGGAGTAAAAGCCACTGGGACCTTTGATTCTTTTTCCAAAGCACAGTTTACACCAGCAACATGCTAGCATGAGACAGGCAGGCTGCAAGGGAGGATGAGCTGGATGCCTGCTCGGCGACAGGCAGGGGTTACGACACAAGGGCAAAGTATTATTTACTCCCTGGGAACAGGTGCTGCCCGGGACTCACAGTCCTCTCTGGCGTGCTTCTCTGCCCACATGTACCAGCCCTTCTCGGAGGCAGCTCGTTCCGTTGCCTCATGAAGCTCTAGCCCTGGGCACGGCTTTCTCGTTGGCCCCTGGCAGCACAAAGTTTGCAGGCGCCTGGGAGATGCCATGGTGGGGGGCGGGCCCAACACCAGCTTGGGTCGTGTGCCTGATGGAATCAGCTCACATTATAAGCGATTGACACCACGTCAGGGGATACTGTCATTTGTGCCCTGAGGATTCTGCACCCTCCCTGTCTATACCTACACAGCTACAACAGAACAGCAAGAGACTGTGGAGGTGTGAGGGAAAAGCAAAGCTGCTTGCAAGGGTCTATGGGTCTATGTACACTGCAGTTCACCTCCAGAAAACTGCTCTCCACGGCAAACTTCTCTCAGTTGTACTGTGAGAGTGAAGACAACCAAGCCGACTCTGGCTCCCATTAACTGCCCTTTTCCTTCCTTGCTTATCTGTTGTTTCCTTAAAGCTCTGCTTGGTAAGTGTGCAGGAGGAAGGTTTAGATTTTGCTGACTCACAAAACAAGACAGCAAGCATCTAAAACATTTCTTTGCATGGTATGATATGGACAGAGAAGCGGGCGAGGAAGCAGAGGGCTTGTAGGGCTCCTTGGTGTGTTCCACATCCCCTTAATCCTGATCTTCCTCTTCCTCAGAGCACAGAGGTGTCAACTGTGAACTCTCATGGGTTCAGGGATGCAGAGAGAGAAAGAGGAAACAAATAGGCAATTACCCCACACGGTTCAGAGTCACAAGGCCGCGGGAAGTCACGCTGTACAGAAGAGCTTAGGAGAAAATAGCCGTCTGGCTTCCTGGTTCACCTTTGTCTTTCTGAGACTGCAGTAAATGCTGTCACCAGGATCTTGCCTCCAGGACTGCCCTGACTCCAATGCACCTTACCAGTTGCTGCCGGCGGGGTCTTTCTAACTAGTAAATTGGCGAAATTCCCCAGCTCTCCAAAATCCTGCAGTAGCCACCACCATCCCAGGATAAAGGTGAGCACGGCTCATTGCCATTGAGACCCCTCTCCATTGCCTCTCAAGCTCATTTTTCCCCATTTTACTACAACAGAATTGAGCAGTATGCCATTCCCCCCTCTTTAGATTGACTTTCTAGAGAACTTCAATATATCATTCAAAACTCCATGTGACTACCTCATAATATCAACCATGTAGGCTTTCTGCTATTTTCCTATTCTTGTCTGAAGCCTTGTCTTCCAACTTCAACAACTGTCCTAACACCCTACCTATTCCAAGTGATTTAAACTCTTGCATGATTTGAGTTATCCTCTGTCTTGCAACCTGTCCTTCCTTTTATAGGCCTGAGGGACTCCCCAGTCTGGTGGGCCAGAGAAAAGGCCAAATACAGAAAGGATTAAGTATCACTGAGTTGTGTGTCCTCCCATGTACCTACTCATTGGGTCTCACACAGTTCATCAAACAGAGGATTTGACTTCCATTCTACAGAATAAGACACTGGGCTGAGAGACAGTATGTGATTGTGCCAATGTTACTCAGTGGGTAGGTAGTGGTGCTGAGGTTCCAATCCAAGCTCTCTCACTGTACAGTCTGTGGAGTTGAAGGGTGGTTCCTAACTACCTTCCATACATGATGAGAAGAAGCCTACTGTCGTCTTTGCCCTCTCATATATCCCATGCTGAAATCCTGCTTCTGGAAGAGGTCCCTGTCTTCTTCCTCAGCCTTGGGTGCTCTCCTTGTTGTCTGACATCCTATCCCTCACTACATTGCCCAATGGCACTGGTTCCTGCCTCTGGTTTCCTGTGTGTACATCTTATTGCCACACCAAAGGCTGGAAACATTCCCTAGACAGTGTCTGGGACAATGTCAGGTACATTGTCCAAACACCAACCCATAAATCCTTTATTCTAGACTTATTGATTGACAGATGCACCCAATCCCTCCTCCCAGTTCCTTGTCATCCTAGGCCAGTTAGTTAAAATAATCTTTGCTTCTAGCATCAACATGAAGGCCTACTGTTGATCAGAATAGCTTGTTGAATCCTACAGCAGCCCTAAGGGGCAACTACTTTTATGACCACGTTTTACGGTAACAGGAAACTAAAGTACAAAGGTTAAATGACTTTCCCAGGGCCACAAAGCCAGAAAGGAACCTGGATTCAAAACTGAGCAGCCTGGTTCTGAAGTTCATTCTCTGATCATTACATTGCATGCCTGGTCTTCCTTTCCTTCCTTTTTTTCCCTTCTTCTCTCCCCTTCCTTCCTCTCTCTTCCCCTTTTCTCCCCTCCCTTCCCCTCCCCTCTCCCCACCCTCCTTCTCCTCTCTCTCTCTCTCTCTCACTCTCTCTCTCTCTCTCTCTCTCCCACCTTCTTTCCTTTTTGTCTGTCTGTCTTTTGAGACAAGTCCTTGATGTGGAGGTGAGGTATGCTGTGAATATATTTTATTGCCATTGGTTAATAAAGAAGCTGCTTTCACCCAATGGCTTAACAGAGTAAAGCCAAAAGAGATATGTAGAGAGAATAGGTGGAGTCAGGGAGAAGCCATGTAGCCACCAGAGGAGAAATACATGAGCTGCCAGTTGGAAACTTTGCTGGTAGGCCACGACCTCGCGGTAATGCACAGATTAATGGAGATAGATGTTAGTTTAGGATATAAGAGTTAGCCAGAAATATGCTTAAGCTATTGGCCAAACAGTATTGCAACTGATACAGATTTCTGTGTGATTATTTCAGGAGTCTGTGCGGCCTCCCCTAACAGGCCCTCACTATGTAGCCCTGGCTGGCCTAGAATTGGTATGTAGATCAGGCTGGCCTCTAACTCACAGAGATTCACCTGCCTCTCCTGAATGCTGAAATTAAAGATGTGTGGTATTACACTTGGCTTTGTAGATTTCTTTTTAAAGCATAAACATTAACCTCATTCATTTCACAGCATGGTAGGCTGGTATAACATAGGCAGACTTGCTCTGTCTGTTCCCAAAGTGGCCCTAAATTGGGTACTGTGCTTTGCTTTCTCAAAGACTCTCACTCTAGCACAGACTCTTTATCAGGAGATAGAATGAAGCACTGTAGGCCCATGAGGACCTCAGTCTTGTTATCTGTAAAGTGAGCTTTGGGGCCCAACAGCTCAGGCCTCTGTTATGGGACCCCTTTATGTGCTAGCCTTCAACAATACATTCCTCAGCCTGGATTTTCACAGAGGCTACACCCTCACCCTCACACCCTCACCCTTCTGCTGCTCAGTCCTCCTGCTCACTCATCCACCTTGGTTTATGACCATGCCTTCCTCTGCCTGGTTCTGTTCCCCTCACCAGGAGCAAACACTCTCCTGACCTTGCTTTACAGAGTTCAAGTTCCTGGCAGGCAAGGATTCGTTTTATAGGTGCCCCCCCTCCCCGCAAAGCTCACAACTCAGTAGTTCCTGCACAGGGGAGAGACTGTGAGGCATCATAGAAAGTACAAACAACTTGGCTACCAAATCTGAATTCCCAGCCTCCTGCTTCCATGCTTTTATCATGAAGCCAAGGCATTAATGCATCTTTAATGTTTTTTTTCTGGTTACGAAGGATTACTAAAAATAAATATAAAGGACTTAATTATTCATTTCAATCACCCATCACCATGATTATTCTGGATTGTTTCATTCTTATCTCTATGGAGGTACCATACCCGGAAGAAATAATATTCATGTTTTGAAACCCTTTTTACTTAGCATTTTATTGGCCTTGATAAAAATGTTTTCTATTGATGAAGTTTTTGAAATTTGATTGAGGAATAACTTATATATTCCCATTTATAGTAAATGTTGATAAATTTTGTCAGTTGCATGTACTCATGTAGCCTTTGTTATAATTGAGATCTAGACTATTCCCACTGTTTTCAAAAGCTGCTGAAAACCCTATGAACTCAATCTTTACTAGCTATGGCTTGGTGAAGCCCTGATTTTTTTATATGGCGTAGTGGTGGGGACTGACCCAGGCCCGGCATATGCTAAGCAGGAACTGTCCCATAGGCTTACTCCCAGCTCTTATACCCCAATTTTTAATACCCACTCTCTATTCTGTGTGGAGGCAATCTCCGACTTTTTGTTCATTTCTGAATCATTGAACATAAGATGTCATTCTGTTTTTGCCTGTGTTAAATTACAACCCCATGAGTAATCTTTAATTATATCTGTGATTATTTCATTGGGATAAATGTTCAGACTAGGAATTGTTAAGCCAAGGGGTAGGTACAGTTTTAAGGTTGATGATAAATATTTGTGCAAGTTACTTTTGATCCCTCCAAGTCTGTTTCCTCGTGTGTTAAAGAGGGATTAAAATTTCCAACCCCAAGGAGTGGTGAGGATTACATGAGACAAAACATAAGATACTTTGACTAACTTGTAAACTATCCACATATTTGGGATGTGACCAGGAGAAACAGCCCTTCAGTCACATGGAGCTGAACTACTTCCCCACTTCTGCCTCTTTGAGGCTGCTGACATTGAATGAGTTGTATTACTTTTACAAACTTCAATTTTGCTTAGTCAGACAGGAGTAACAAGTCACTTTTCTTGGGATTGTTAAGGTGAAGTTTAATACTTCTGGGAAGATCTTAAATAATCCTTGGCCCATAACTGCTCAATAACTTTCAGTTATTAGACCTGGTTTGAGTTCTTGGTTACAAATAGACATCAAGCATATTTAACTAAGGCCCGAGCCTTGCCTCTGGAGCTGTCTGGTCAGGATCTTGTGTGGCTTTTCTGACACCTGAGGCCCATTGCTGAGGCAGCCACTCAATACCCATACTATTCTGCTTTGGCCACCACAAGCAACCCAGTATCTTTGTACCACTTACTTCCAGAGAGGGGTAGCTCAACCAGAGAGGCTCCAGTGACTTTTCTTGACCAGGGCAGTGAGAAAATGAAGAAAAGACAGACAAAGAAAAGAAAACTGGGATTGGGTGGACTGGGCATCCTGGAAGATCAGCATGTTTATTATATACAGTTGAACAGGGAGGTGGGGTGATTGCATCTAGTTGAACAGGGAGGCATGGTTTATGGTATACAGATAAACAAGGAGGCCTGGTTTAGCTTTTTTCTAGCACTAGGAGTCTCTGTAAGGGGAGCAGTTTTCAGGCCATAAACATCTGGGGAAGAAAGCTATGGAGGGAGTTTTCTGCACATACTATCAACAATCCCACATGGACCAGGAGGGAAGACTTGGCCAGTTCCCATGGGCCTGATGCCTTAGGGGCCTTTGACATAGCTGAGTCGATGTCAGCAACACGCATTCACTCAGGACTTCCCTCACTTCCTACAAAGAGGCTTGCAGGTCAGCTGAGTGCAGCACATAGGCTACAGACTTCCTTGACAGGGCCTGGATCAAAGATAGAGGAGCCCTCCACCCTATACTCCAGGCCTGCAAAATGAGGGAATCTCCTAAAGCAGGAAATGGGCTTAAATACTGGCCAGGAACGGCTATAGTTTTATTTTTTGTATTGTAAGAACTGAAAACATGCTTAGTATTTATTCTGTAGCCCATAATAAATTCAATTAAAAATTCTCTTGATATCTTCTCCGATAAAAGATGAGAGACATTTGCAGTTAAGTGGCATCTGTCCTACTGGGCTTTCTTCCTAGGCGGCCAGCTCTGTAGAACCCAGGAGTGAGTGTGTGAGTGAGATGGGGCAGACAGAACCTGTGATTACTGAAATTGGATACTTCTGACCAAATCCACAAATGTATTTCCTGCTGCTTTGATCTGATGGCTGTTTTTGTTAGGATGGAGGAAGTTGACAGACTAGGATGTAGATGGTCCAGAAGAACCTAAAGACTGCTCTGACTTCAGAGCAATTCATGGAACACAGTCAACAAATGGGTCCTGCTATTGGTTTTTTTTTCCTTTTTACCTCTGCTATGATTTATTGAACACTTAATGAGTATTTTCTTGCTTAATTCTTCTCTTTTTTGTGGTTTCTTAAGACAGGGTTTCTCTCTGTAGCCCTGGCTGTCCTGAAGCTTGCTTTGTAGACCAGGCCAGTTTCAAACTCACAGAGATCCACCTGCCTTGCCTTCCAAGTGCTGGGATTAAAGGTATGCACCACCACTACCTGACCTACTTGCTTAATTCTTGCAGTCACCTGTAATAGGGAAACTGATGCTCAGAGGACATGGGGTGTGGTGTTTGAATGAGCTTCCCCACACTACACACTAAGCTCAGATGTTTGAATGCTTGGTCACCAGTCAGTGGAACTGTTTGGGAAGGATTAGGAGGTGACCTTGCTGAAGGAGGTGTGTTACTTGGGGTAGGTGTTAGGAATATTTCTTAATATAAGCTCCTTGCTGATGCAAAAATTCCCAATCAAGCCAAGGCAATCAAAACAAGGCAAATTAAAAAATATCCAGGTTTAATGGGAGATCTGCGCTCTCGGGTGGCCCAGAGGGGGAAAGCGGGAAGCCACAGAAATGCGACTCCCGAGAGGAAGAAAGGGAGACCACGTGTTTCTCTTTTGGGGGATCACTTAAATACCCTGAGGAGGGGTCTGACCCCACCCCCAGGGAGGGGTCAAGACATGGCCTGCTGGGGATTTGGAGTCCAGACCAGGCCTGGGGGCTGGGATAGATATGAGGGGCTGGGGCCTATGCTCCCAACTTGACATTCCAGACTCTTTGGACATAGGGGTGACAGAAATTTTGAATGGTAATTATGACAATCACTTAGGCTCTCTCTGGGAACAAAAGGGCATAGACTCAAATCTGGCTACTTCCTGCGGGGAGCGCAGGCCCCAGCCCCTCGTATCTATCCCAGTCCCCAGGCCTGGTCTGGACTCCAAATCCCAGCAGGCCAGGTCCTGACCCCTCCCTGGGTGTGGGGTCAGGACCCCTCTTCAGGGTATTTAAGTGATCCCCCAAAAGAGAAACACGTTTTTAAAAATGCTGGCGGTCCCGGGCAGCTGGCGGCAGTAGGCAGGCGGAGGGTAGAAGGAAGGCACATGGGCAGACACATCGTACAGAA
>LOJH01022847.1:7518-19734 GCA_001685095.1 Ellobius talpinus
TTCTTCCCTGGGAAGACCCAGCCTGGTGGCCAGAGGAGGTCTGTCCTTGGTGAGAGCCCCCAATCCTGGCACTGTCCTTTCCTTGTTTTTGGTTGGAGTTCTGGGTAGCTCTGACACTGGAACGCTGCTGTGTGTGGCCAGACTCAGAGGGGCCGTGTTCATCCTCAGAGTAGTAGTACAGCTGGTAGGGTCCAGAGCCTTGCTGGCCTCGGTAGGATGTCTGCTCGTTCCTGTGGCTGGTCTCAGAGTGACCTCGGGCTCCCACTCCCTGACCTTCTGAGCCTTTGGTTTGGCTTTCGCTGTCACTGGCCTGGCGGGCTCTGTCCCTCTGGTGTCCCTCCCTCCTTGATGTGGAATGCCTGGGGCCATCTGGTGACTGGTGGCCAGCTGGGGACTCCTGTCTTCCTCGGGAGCCTGTTCTTGTTGTGCCCCTGGCCGATTCAGCATGTCTTTGGGAGGACTCGCTTCTTTGGCTGGAACCGGACAGCCTGGACCTGTCTGTAGAGTGTTGTTGTTCATTTTTTTGCCTGTTTGAGCTCCTTTCATCTTTATGTTCATCTTGACCATTCTGTTTTTCATAATAATCATCACTACTGCTCTTTCCCCTTCCTTCATATTTTGTATTTTCATATTTCATGGCATCATTTTTTATTTCATTTATTTCTTTTGTTCTTCTATTTTTCTTCCCAATGCTTTCTCCTTTTTCGTTCGAATTAGATCCTCCTCGATGCTTTCTATTTGAACTGTGATGTTTCCCATGTTTTTCTGTTTCTCCGTCGGTATTTGTGTCCCTCTCCTGTTTTCTACTGCTTGATCCATGTCTTTTTTTCCCTCTTCCTCTTGGACTTTTTGATCTTTCACTATTTTGCTTTCCATCAGTTCTTCTGTGTCTTCGTCTTCTTTCTTGTCCTTCTTCTCCATCCTCCTCTACTTCTTTATAATGATCTTTTCTTCTCTTGGATCCAGTTTGCAAGCTTTTGTTGCGAGATGATTCATAATATGCTTGAGCTAACTTCAATACCAACAGTAAATACTCAGTGAAGTCTATTTTCTCATTATGGTCTACATCCAGGATTTGCATGAAGACATCCGCAATATCTTCATCATCTGGATTCTGTAAGAATTGCAGACACACAGTCCTTCATACCAACTAGTTTGTGCTTTATAATTCAATTGCTATTTCAATTTATGTTTTGTACTATCATTTGTGCTATGTCATTTAGATTTTTTTCATTTGTAGTGTTTTTATAATCTTTTATTCTTGTCTCGCATATATTGGTAATGTATCAATTAATGTTTAAAGATCAGCTAGGAATCATGCCTCATTTCCTGAGGTCAATTACTCCTTTCCTCACTTTGTAAATCTGAATTTTATTCACTCTATCACTTAATTTCCTACTCAGTAAACCCCTCTACATTTCTTTATGTTGGGAAACTTATTGTGGAAAGTTAATTTACACTCATATTTATGTAATTAAATATTGGTATTATTCATTTTTACATATGGTAGCACTACATGAATTATATGTATGTACATATTTAAGGACAGCTAAATAACATTTCTCTCTTCTTAGTCAGGGCTCTTTAATTACATAATGTAATTAAATAATGTTTTAGACAATCTTAGCTAACTTCAATACCAACAGTAAATACTCAGTGAAGTCTATTTTTTCATTATTGGGGAGGAATAGAAAGTCTGCTTTTCTTGGTTGTTTTTTCTGTTTCTTACCTTCAAAACTGCTCGTAATTCTACTTCCAGAAGTTCCTTCAGCTCTTTTTTGCTTAGTGTTTCTGTTTCTTTATCATTGTTTGAGTATTGCTGGAATATGTCAATCATGGAATTGATGTTTTCCAGGAGAGTGGACATCTTCCAATAGTATATATGTACCTAGAAAGATGAAACAAAATTCATTTTTTACTTTTATTTTGTAGGTTGTATTTATTACTGTAATGATTATCTATATTTTAAACCTGTAGTTTTCTTTAAGAAGTACACTTTTGAAATGAAACGTGATCATGAACAACTTCTCCCTACTCTCTGCAAAGTAAAAACCTTGAGTAATATTTTTGGTATCTGACACTGCCTGTTTTGGGGTTTTAAATTCATTCGCAATAGTAGATTCTTAATCTTCTGGACCTCAGTGTGCTCTGTGCATCATAGTCACTCTTTGTGAACTGACTGTTCTTCCTGGAAGGGGGATAAAAAGCTCAGGTGCTTATCTTTTCAGTGACCAGAAAATAGTAGGCATATCAATAAGTGACATCAGTATGTATTATATAGAGGCATTGCAATGATTAATTTTAGACTTATGTAACAGACATCAATTTGTCAAATATGACTATAGTAATCTGACCTAAAGAATTATGGACCTTGGAGTTTTGGACAAAATGAAATGTGCTTGCTGATTTTTGTTGTGATTTATTTGAATAGATAGTTTTGCAAGATTATTTTTATCCCCTGAAAGAATTGAATTTAAAACCTTCTGAAGTGTTCCAAATGAAGGGGAAATAAAATCTATTATTCGTGCAGGTTAATGTGAGAGAAATAGAGATGAGTCAGGTAAGATGACTTTTAAATAGTCAACACTGATGTATTTCACCCTACATGTGATAGAATATTTATTTTTTAATCAGAATATGATCAAATTGATTGTTTACTAAAATGTTACTTTGTACAATAGTTTATTTGATTGTTTTAGATTAACCCCTGTTTTGAGGACAGTGATAGCTGGTGTGTGTGTGTATGTGTGTGTGTGTTACTGCAGAACCATAAAGATCATGATAGTTTATCCTGGTTTATATTCAAACTGGAAAGAAACTCATCATGAGGTAGATACTGCAATGGAAAAATTAAAGTCTAATCCTACTTGGGAACACAGAGAAGCAGAAAAGAATGAGGAATAATTAAAAGAATAAGTATACAAGGAAATTTTAGTGTGTATTGACATAATAAAATGGTGATACTAATATATTTCAGTATCTATGTAATAGGTTGAGTTATTTAACCTAACAAAGCTGGTTGGATTTATTAACTCCATGCCTAGTGGAGCTTGAATGAATGTAGTTTTTTTTTTAAAGACAGGACAAAAAATCAGTAACTTAAACATAGTTCTCAAAAAGTTTGAATGAGAACAAAAATTAAGGCTGATAGTATGCTACAGGTGTCCACTTGTCTTAGTATTAATCGGATAAGTTAAATGCATTCCCACTTACCTTGTTCGGGAGAAGAGTGGATAGAATGCAGCTGAAGGAGCTTGCTGGGTACTGCAGTCTGAGTGAATGGCCTTTTTATACAGTAAGTCCATCCAGGGAGGAGCCACCTTCTGTGGGATGGTCTGATTCATTCTTAACCAAACCCAGAACCACCCATATCTCCACCTCTGTTTCTCCAATGACATGTGTTTACTTCCCAGCTTCCTCACGTACTCATGTGTACTTGTTGTAGCAAGCTCCAAATCTGGATTTACATACTTTACCCGGTAAGCCACAGTCTCGTGGAGATACACAGATTAATGGAGATGGGTTAATTTAAGGATCGAGTTAGCCAGAAATACGCTTAAGCTATTGGCCAAACAGTATTGCAAATAATATGGTTTCGGTGTGATTATTTCGGGGCTGAGCAGCTGGGAACAAACAAGTGGTGTTGGTGATTTTCTGAAAGAGACTTTACTAAAGTTTCATGTCTGCAGACCCATACTTATGTTTTTGTAGCTCCCCATGGTAAGCGTACACTGATCCTTTCTTGTTTCTAGAAATGTGTCCATATACATGCATATATATAAAATTCATTACAAGTTCAATGCCTACCTTCATGCCTCTTTTAACCATGGATTTCATCTCTGGCTAATGAGAGAACTTACTATGAAACAAATATTGATTCTATAATAACTGGAGAGAAGACAGCCACACTAATTTTGATTTTTCAAAATGGAGCAAGGATGTGGGCTCTTGAATTCGAAGTCATGATCACTAGAAATACAAGTTTGTTGGTCAAAATTCATTAGTTTGCCATGTTTTCAAGGTTATTGCAGAGGCCTCCTTCCGTGTAACCCACAAGTGGAGCTTGGTAAGGGGTGTGGATAAGTTTGTGTTGAAGATGGGGTATACTATTGTTCCTGAAAACTACAGGAGACTCCTATCCTGGGTCTCTATTGATTTCTATGCTAGTAGCTAAACCACCTATACTTCTATGTGGATGTCTCCTCAACATCGCAGTCCATATTGTTGAAAACCATCTCACTATTGATCCCCTACCACAGGGCCTTCTCTTCCAGAAATATGCACACTGGTTATATTTTCTTCTTCCTTTCTCCCACGCTTAGCCACATAATGTGTATTATTATTAAGACTTATATTCTTTATGCAGGCCTATTCTACATCTCCTATGTGACAGTGTTGGTTCTGCACTGTAACATCTGTCAATTGGGTATTTGTAGTAAATATCACACTCATCCATTTCTGTTATTCATCTCTCAGCCTATAATCTCATTCTCTGTGCTGGCACTTTGCCTGAAGAATTCTAAAGTCCTGTACTTGACATAAAAGTCCCTTCACAATTATGCATGCATTCATATTCTTCAAGCTCCTCTTTTACTCCTCGAGTATTGTGGAAAAGTCATGTTAGAGAACTCAGTCCTGCTGGAAATCTATGCATGCTATCCTCACTGTTTAGAGTCCTTCAGCTTTAGCTTCCATCTCCCCTAGGGCCCTTCTGAGCCATCACTTTGCACATAGAACCTTATTTGCCATCTCCAGATAAGTTGCCATTTTCCATCCACACCCGGTTTACCACTTACAAAACTATATTTTTATTTATTTATGTGTCTGTGTCCTATTCTCAATTTTCTGTTTCTTTTTATTTTGGCATTGACTATTTCTGAATCCTCTTTTATCTCCTTGGGTCCTGTTAACCATGTCTGAAACATGAGCAAACAAGAGCAAACAAGGGGATTGCCAATATTGTTTAGGTTAAAAAGTACCAATATTTTAATGCCTTCATTCCTAATTTCAGTAAATTCCTGGCTCTTTAATTTTGAACATCGTTTAGCACTCACAGAACACAGGTCTTCTTTTTAAATTTTGGGTGTAATTGTTTTTGTGTGTCAGTAGCTATTGTGTCTTAGCATGGTGTAACCATGCTAATCATAATCATAAGACTGATCTCTATTGTGTGCTTGCTGTGTGATAAGAATGTGCTAAGATTTTCAATGCATTACTTCTCTGCCTCAGAGCAACCCTGTGAGGTCATTATTACCATCCCTGTTTCAGAGATGATAGAACTGATAGTGATAAGGTGAACAAGGAGAACTTAAACCCAGGTCACCCAGGCTCCTATTTCCACCACCTCATGCTGCTTGGAATTTCCTTCCTCTTCTCCCAGCTTTAGAGTTCACATTTTTTCAATAAGTTCCCCCAAGTCCTGAGCAAATTTACTTATGGAAATCATTACAAATGCAACTGAAAGATTAGATCATTGTGGATAAGAAAGTAAGGTAAATAAGAGTGATAAGGACAGGCACCCAATGATGTAGCATTTTAGTGGCCAGAAGACCCAAATCTTGTAGATTCATATCACTATGGAGGGGAATCTCTGGTGGTATGTTCCAGGACTGACTTTTAAAACTGTGTTATAGTTAGTACATTTCATCAATAACTTGGATGAATATGTAAAAAGATGGCAGATATTTTAAAAGTAAAGATCCAAGAAGATTTTTGGCATGAAGTACCAGGGGCTGAAATGTTATAAAATGAACTTTACAGAAACAAAAGTAAAAATCTGACTTTGGTCCCAAATTAGGTTTCTCAAGGATATTGCAGATTTACAAGTAAAGAAGTTTTATTGTGGCGGTGGCGGTGGCAATGATATGACAGCCAGCAGCCAGTGCAACAGTAGGGCTACTTTAAAAGGAGCAGATTAACCAGGTCCTCTTTATTTGGCACTTATCACATTTCTTTTTTTTTCAACTTCTGGTGATCACATTTCAGTAAGGCTATGGACAACTTGATATGTGTTCTAAGGGAAACAGATGCCATGATCAGGTGGATAAGTAGTAAAGAGAATAGGCTTAGATGGATTGGTGTATGGTTGGACCATGAATGGGTCGCACAATATCTGTCTTCAGTTATGTGAGTGGCTGTCAGAAAAAAAAGTTTTGCTCAAGCTGTATAGCGCTAGGGTAGGTAGAATTCAGGTACATGAAAGAAAACTTTGTCTAAGATTTTTTTTCAACATCTGAATTGTTCAAATGTTACAGCAATTATTTTTGGAGATGGTAGTTCCTTATTACTTAGGTGACTTGAACTAGGTGAGAGCTTTCTTGGCCATGAGGTAGTCTACTTCTTTCACACTGTGGGTGAAGACCAGGAGTTCTAGTGTTGTGTGACTGCTAAATACAATAGTAAAGACCCTGATCTGCAACTCCGGACTTTCATTCTACCTCCTCTTTACACTGAGCCAGGATGCATCACTTGCTCATAAATGAGCCTAAGACAGGGATGGTTTTGAGGGAGTTAAATGCAGGAATTTGGGTACATGTTTGATAAAACCCAGTTTCACCATGAGAGCTATTTTTTCTGTGTTTCAAGAAAGTATCTTTCTCTGACTTGATTTATCAAAACTCAGATGCTATTTGGTCAGTATGGTTTAATGACTGCAGGAGTAATAATGTCACTTTGTGATCTGACCAAAAAGTACTTGAATTTCGACTTCTGCCCCAGTTCATTCCACTGTAGTTGATCCCATTTACAAACTAGCTTTTTAATTTAAGAACCCAAAGTATTTTTCCCTTTGAAGTCTTTAATATAGAGGATGTCCCTTTCCCCACCCAGACAGGCCCTGTTCTTCACTGCAAAGAATGATTTTAGAGGTGACTTAGTTGGCTCTAGTTATATATTGTAGCTGCTAGAATTTGTCAAGGGTGAAGAGAACTCTCCAAAAGGCAAGTGTTATTGACAAATCATAAATTATAGGATTTCAATAACAATCATTCAATTGGTTGTCCCTCCCTTTCTTTCCCTATCCAGTAGACTGGAAAGACGTATGTTGCCAGATGGCCTCTGGGTTGCTGATGTGGGTCAGGTTGTCACGATTCAAGGGATCAGCCCTTTGAGATGTGTGACTGAGGCTGTAGGAGTGAAGGGGAGTTGGAATTTGTGGTTAAATGATTTCCTACAGGAGCTGTAGTCATCTTCTGGGAGGTGCTCTTTTGGGGTTAGAATTTTTCCAGGTCAATATTCTCTTGGGTTCCTTGGCATAATAGAAGCTGATTTTCCTGCTTTGTAATTCAGTGGCAAAGAAGACAAGTAACTAAATACATCTCTATTTGAAGCTTTTTTAAAGGACTCTGGTAGGAGAAATTGTTCTCATACAATATTTTCAAGTTGCATTCCGTTCTACCCTCTCCTGTCCTCTCATTTCCTTTCCTCTCCTCTTTCCTGTGTTAAGTGAGTAGATTTTTTGCAACAAGGACAAAATAAGAGAAAAAGAATGGGCATCCTATGTTGTGCAGTTAAGGAGTGGAATTCTTAGCTTGATTCTTGAATCATAAGATTTTTGAGGTCTTTGGTGCCTGTGTCAGCAGAGAGCAGCAGTATCAGCGATGGACAGACCACTAGATATTCCATGCCTCACAGAAGCAAACAGTAAGGATAAGTGAGGGTGCTGAAGCCTCAGAATACTGAATAAAGGAATTCTGCCAGGATGAAGACGTTATAGAGCTCTTTTCAAGGCTTTACCAATGTCATCTGTTCAGACAGGATCTAGCGTTAATTCAGTAATCAGAGGAGAATGTGGAAAGTCAGGGAGGTGGAGTTGGAAATAAGCTCCCACTCTCCATTTGCCTTTTCCCTTAAACATGTTCTAATAGCATATATAGAAAGTAGGAGGAAGATTAGATAGCAATAGAAGAATATATTTTTAGAGGAAGTTTCTTCAGGGTACTGAGGGAAAGTCAGATGTAGGTAAGGCATAACATTGAGGGATAATTCACTCTTTCGACAAACACGTGTTGCCAGTTGACAGCTCACCCATCACCATGTTTGTCACAAGACTATAAATGAGAAAGGCATGCTCTCTGTCCTCTGAGAGTGCATAGTTGAGTGAGGAAAGCAGACATGTAAGCAGTGTGATATAATAAGGTATCTGTAGATGACTACAAGAGGCGAGAGGAGGGAATGTGTGACCTTGGGTTAAAAGGATCAGTTTGTGGGATGCTGGAGAGATGACTGAGTGATTAAAAGCACTGACAGCTCTTCCATAGGACTCAGGTTCTAGTACCAGCGCTCACATGACAGCTCACAGTCATCAATAACAATGGTCCAGGGGATTTGACTCCCTCTTCTTGCTGCAGCAAGCACCAGGCACACATGTGATACACAAACATGCAAGCAAGCAAAGCATCTACATATATAAAAATAGAATAAAATGAGTATGGGTATAATGGAAAATATGTGGGGATATTTTAAGCTGAAAGGCCATATATAAAAACCTCAAAAGCTACGTCATATTATATGAATGTTATCAGATGTGAGTATTAGCTTATTTATATTGGGTAGCAGTGAAAGCTTTTTCAAAGTAGAACAGTGACAAGATTAGATATTTTCAGTAAAAAATGACTTTTAAGCATATATATTGAAGATTAAATTGCAACAGACCATTTAAATTAAAGAGAATAGGTAATAACTTCTTATGTTAAGGCATCAACAGTGGTACTGAAGGGAGAGATGTTTCCAGAAGTAGTTCTTAATGATACACTGGATGTGGAGGATGAGGCAGAGTGATGAACAAGCAGCAATAGGTTTGTTAAACCCTGCCACACAGCTGGTGTTGGGCAGCTTAGCAAGGGCAGTCCAGGGGGGTCTTTCAGAATTCAGTGAGAGAATAAGAGGTTTAGATAAGCAGGTATTTGGGACTTGATATCAGTTGACACCCCATCAGTTGATAGAAGGACATTATTAGGGTTCATCTTTCACATCAGGATTTTAATCTTGAATATAGGCTTTTGAAGAACAAAAGATAATTCCTATCATAAGGACAAGGAATCACAGAGATTGTGTTTTTATGAGTGCAAGGGATCAAAGATGGAGTAGCAGCGCAGGTGAGCTGATGCTTGCTCCTGAATTTCAGATAACTTCTATCTCTAAATTCTTCCTACTCATTCTGAGGGACAGGGGCCTCACTTCAATTCTAGCATCTGAAGCACTATGAATCTTCTCAGCAATTACTTCTGTCAACGTGGACTTTATTTTCCCTTTGTTCGTCTCTCAGTTACTCATACATCACATTTCACCACCTACATGTTGTAGACTAGGCAGATGTTTGATTGATAATCTCCATGATTATTGGTGTAGTCAGCTTCAGCCTTTGGTTACACCACACCCCTCTCAACCAGATGCAGTCAGAGCAGGGACCAGAATAGTGTGCATGGCTTAGCTGCTATCCAGATGGGTTGCGCAGTCTGATAGTCTGGGAACCGGATGAGGTCAGGAGGTGAACACCAGAACACTCTGGAGTTATTCAGGCATTTTATGTGTAACCTCTGCTTATAGCAAAAGTTAAAAAAGTCAGGACTCAAACTACCAGGTTTATAGAGAAGCCACTGAGACCCAAGGAGACAGCCTGCAGCGTTTGATTTTGTGAGGCTATTGATGATTTGCTTTTGTTGACCTCACAGATTCTGATATTGATGGCGATCATGTTGTGCAGGTGGACACATCACACCAACGTTTCTGCTCCTTGGCAGCACTCCCTTTACATGCAACTTCCTCACTTCTTAGAATCTTTATCTCAAAGGATTTGACTTATTTTAGGATATCAAAACAACTTGGGACAAAATCTAACAGGCCAAATAAATTTTGGTACTGTCTCATAGGGTGGATAGCAAAATTATTGTGTCCATTTAAAACTCTCAGGTCTTTTGTCTTAGGATATTTTGGCGGGAAGAGATGATTTTTCTGCCTTTCTGTGGCAAGCAGTACTTGAGAGACTGAGCAAGAGTGGGGGAATGTTTTTCAACATTTGTTTGATCATTGAACTCATATTTTCTAGGACGTCCCTTCTTATCACATTTCACTATTTCCTTAACAAGACATTCAGTTTAATTAATTATTCTAGTAAAGTATAATCTGGAAATGTTTTATATGATATTTATATTTAAAATAATTCATAGAAAACTACACCATGTGTGGTGTTCTGTTGTGGAATATTATTTTTAATTATGTAAAGAACTGTTACATTTGCTTATGTTGCATTTGTTTAACAATTTAAAGATGTGTTGTTTTGCCTGCCTAAGGCACCTGATTGGTCTTGTAAAAAGATGAATGACCAATAGCTAGGAAGGAGAAGGATAGGCAGGCCTGGCAGCCAGAGAGAATAAGGAGGAGTAATCTAGGCTAGAGGGGAAGTGAGAAGGAGGGAGATGCCAGGGGCCAGCCAGTCAGGCAGTGACCAGCCAGCCAGACACGGAAGAAGGAAGAAAAGCAAGGTAAAAACTGCAAGGAAAAATGTAGATGAAGAAAACAGGTTAAATTAAGTTATAAGAGCTAACCAGAAATGAGCCTAAGCTAAGGCTGAGCATTCATAACTAATAGTAAGTCTCCATGTCATGATTTAAGAGATGATTGGTGACCCAAAAGAAAGCCTGCTACAGTGTTCCATGCCCTTAGTCCCAGCACTCTGGAGGCAGAGGCAGGTCAGGTGAATCTCTGTGAATTCAAGGGCTGGTCTACTAAGGGAGCTCTAGACTCCCTGGAACGCAGAGAAACTCAAAAACAAGTAAACAAACAAACCAAAAAAAACACAAAAGAAAATTACTTTTACTTTCACAGTATGGATTTAATAGACCTCAGGTTAGGTAGGATGAAGTTCCTAATTATAAGAACTCTTTGGATGAAGTATGTAAAATCCTCTTCCATGAAGCATGAACTGTATTTCTATGTACCACTGTGCTTCCAATATTGGTTTCTCGGTTAGTGTTCATGTTACAAACATCCATGCTGTGGTGGTGACAACAGTCCCACAGACCTCCTAGCCTTGCATCCGAGTACTGGCTCCTCCAATTACAAGCTGTGTGACTGAGCAAATGTCTTAATCTCTCCTGGTCTGTTTCCTCGTATTCAAACTGAGGATTCTGCTTTGCATGGATCTTGCAGGTATTAAAGGAATTATAAGGCAATGCCTTGGCTTTTTGACTGATGTTGTAACAGACAGAAAATGGCAATTGTTAGCATAACTATGATGTCTTACTGAATTGGTAAATACAACATAAGACACTTTTGGTGTTTTTGCATGTCTGAATATGCCTTTCAAGAGTTGGCTGTGAGCCACTGACAGGGATTCTAGGAACCAAACTCAGGTTCCCTGTAAGAGGAACAGGTGTTCTTAAGCACTGAACCATCTCTCCTGCTCCAACAACTGGCTTTTGAAGTTTGGTAGAACTCCTTAGTGATCCAGATGTGATATCTTTGTTTTCAAGATGGAAAAGTAAGTAAATCTTTGATTATCCTGTTAATACTTAAATACTTCTTTGACCCATTGAGTTTATCTGTTTTTTCTTGTACAAGTTTTAGCAATTCATATTTTCTGGAGGAAATTATGAATTTTGTCTCTTGTGTCATGCTTCCTCTCTGGTAGGGTAACCCTCTTTCATCAGTCCTAGCTTCTCTCCAGTGATTTTTTTCCTTCTCTTCACAGACTTTCTCAATAGCATCATTATCTGAAATATTTTGTTGCATGGTGCCAATATGCCCATTATTAGTAAGAAGGCATTTGAAGACACAGTGTGTATGAATTACATCTGTATCCCAAGTATCTCTAAAACTGGATATGGAGTACCCAATGAACTTTATTTAATTGAAAAAACCCAAACCAACAAAATCCCCATGTATTTTGAATTTCTCTAAGCCTACCACAATGTAGCCAGTATTTAGTTCACAGTAGTTTTCTCCTTTAAGAAATTTGCATTTTTGTTAGGCAACATAAAGATCCAAAAGATAAAATTAGACACCAGTATAAGCAACGATATAAAGCTGGCATTTGCAAAGAGTGATTGGATGCTCTGTCATTGATCTCAGTTACTTTTTTGTATTTTAACTGTTGTGAATACAGTTAATCTCCTTCCCCACCCCTCAGCATCCAGGCTAACTAGGACCTTGCAGTTCCATGAACAGTTGATGGAGGAGGGTCATCTGTCTATGTGTTACTTTCATTGGTTTAATAAA
>LOJH01022848.1:0-19733 GCA_001685095.1 Ellobius talpinus
TCTTTATTAACCAATGAAAGTAATACATAAGACAGATGACCCTCCTACATCAGAGGGAGGGGAAGAGCAAGCATGAAATGGGGTGGGGAGGGAGGTGGGGAGGATCTAGGAGGTGTTCGGTAGGTGAAGTAATATGATCAAAACATATGGTATGGAAAAATTTAAATAAAATTTCCATGAACACCTAATTCTGACAGTAAAAATTGGAAAAAATTTATATAAAATTTCAGAGAACTAATAAAGTTTATTAAGAACAACACATAAAGTCTTTATTGATTACCTCCAATATCTATATAAAAATTTAAACTCAAAATGGATCATAGACCTAAAAGTAAAATCAAATGCACTTGTAGAAGAAAATATAAGAGAAAGCCCTTTATTTTTTTCAGGTAGCCAAGTAGTTCATATATTTATCACAACAATTCAGAAGACAATATGAAAGAATGAGCAAATCCAAGTCGTAAAATGGGAGAAAACCTTAAAACTTAAATACCTGACAAAGAACTTGTCCCGAGAATAGGAAAAGAGAGCAAAACTAATTAGTAGGACAAAAGATAGAAGTCCTTCTATAGAACTTGTGTGAATGACAAACAGATACATAAAATGTTGCTTGGCGTGGGGCTGGAGAGATGGCTCACAGTCAAGGAAACTTGTTGCTCTTGCAGAAGGGCCAGGTTCAGTTCCCAGAACCCATTTGTCAGTTTACAGTTGTTCATACCTCTAGTTCTAGGGGATCTAGTGCTCTCTCCTGGCCCCTGAAGGTACCATATACACATGGTACACATAATACATGTAGGGGACACACACATACAAATGCAAAAAAAAGAAGAGAAATCTTTAAAAAATACATTGTTCAACATCACTAATTATGAGGGAACTGTAAGCTAAAACCTATTAGGATGGGGAAAGTTCATGGGAAGTATCCAGTGCTGGTGCCCAAACTGAACAGCTAGACCTCTGCTGACTTAGCTACAAGTACAGAAACCTAGCAGAATAGTTTTCTATGCATTTCTCAGTTTAAACATCTACTACCACATAACCCTAAAATCCCTGTCGCAGATACAGTTACCCTATTGTGAAGTCTGCCAGTTCACAGAATTGGAGTTGGTTGTGGTGGCATACACCTGTAATCCTGGAACTCTGTAGTGGGGGCCAGTGAGGTCAGCATTTGAGGCCTGCCTGGGCTACAGAGAAAGGCCTTCTCGCACAAAACTTCTTAGGGCCATGCAAGTGTCCGTTTCACTGTAAGTATGGTATATATCTAGATGTTTCAACTCAGATATTCAGAGATTTTAGGTAGTGTGAACTAATTGTAACTGTGTAAATAAAAACATCTCCGTGTGTCCTCAAAAAGACTCCACCATGTACACCAAGAGGTTATAAAAGCACGCAGAGCCAGTCCTTCTGGGGTAACTTTCAGCACACAACACAAGCGGCTATCCTCTTCTCGTTACTGGCTTTCAAATCTCCGCTTTGAATTATTCTCACACGTGAGGAGGGCTTTTAAAGAGAGCAGTGGGAAGGTGAGGTGAAAGAATGCAGAGAAAGCATGCAGAAACGTCCAAACCAGAAATATAAAAATACTAAAAAAAAATTACTAGGTATATTTGACTAGCAGCTATAGAAAAGGCCAGGTCCCCAAGGTGCTGGTGGCAAAACAGCGCTGTTTCTGGGGCAAGAAAAGGGTCCAATGGAACAATGAAGTATTATTTGAAGATTTGGTGATGGCAGGAAGAAACCAGAGGGGAAATACAGGATCTTGTACGAGAAAGAGCAGCAAATCTAAAAGCGAATGGCCTGGCACCTTCACATGTGCTTGCAAGTCTAGAGGCTGTGGCAAGAGAATGAATGGAAGTCAGAACTAGACCTTGTCTTGGCTAAGAAAAGAAAAGAAAAACACCACACAATCCCTCTCTACAGTGCCCCCAAAGGGAAGGGATCCACTGAAGGGATCCTCTCATCTCGTTATCAGAATCTAGTGCTCTTGAGCTAGGAATGGTACAGGCAGCACAAACCTCTAACCCTGGCTTCAAAACCAGTAGAAGGAAATAGTCTAGATCCATCTAAAGCTTCCTTAAGGACAATGGAAAATGAGGAAACATTTCGTACACATTAAAGAGGCAGGCAAGCAAGGATGGGAAGTCCTTGGCGTGGGGGCACAGCCATGTTATATCACATGTATGTGGGAACATACCTACCATTATCTCTTCTCCTTTGGTAACTTGGTACATCAAATTAAGCAACACAGTATAGTGATATATAAAGAAAGATATATACACAAAAGTATAGTGATATATAAAGAAAGATTAAAAAATGAGGGGCTATTTTCTATCATGTTCTCTAATTTTTACATTCCTATCCCAATTCGAACTTTCAAAAAACTCAAAATATAAGTTGTATTATTTTTTTCAGCCATTCACAAACTATTTCATTCCAGTGGAGTGTCATGAGAGCGCTGAGGAAACTGAGTGGTACCGGTCTAAAATGATTGATGCCGGGCCTGTGGAAATCTGACCACCGTTTGTATAATGGTTTCGTTGTATGTATGTTATAGTGTTGACATCTTACTATTTTGCAGACTTAAGAAGACATCTGGGTAACAATCTGCTGTCTGAAAAATCTTGCTATTTGAAACTGATGTACAAGTTTCTCTTGACAAAACTATTGTATGTGTGATATACACTTATTTGTCATAACTGTAATAACTAACACTATCTCTGAATTTGTAAGAAATTTAAAATTTTGATTGGCAATGCTATATAGACATAGATTCTAATTTTTTTTCTTAGAAGTAGAAGATAAATTAATATATAATGGGCTCCCCTGTAGATCTTTTGTTGTGCAACTGGCAGCTACTTGTTGACTCTTTTTTATATGTATATTCCCTCTTGTACTACGTATGTCTTCTAAGGATTGATTGGTATTAGATATTGGTATGTACTCAACTGTTTATTTCAAGTTTTACTTTTATTGATTGTGTTTTTATAAAGCATTATATGTAAAATATCATCAATTACTTGATAGTTGTGTTTTTGTAAAGCCTGTGATTTTTTTAACATTCTACATAAATGTAACTTCTACAAAAGGAACCTGAATAAAAGTTTAGAGATTCTAGGACATTACTCAAAGGACAAGCAGAACAGACTACTGGCATGCCTGGCCTAAGATCATTTCCTTCTGCACTTCTTTGTTGCTTAAAATTGGACCTAAAGGGTTTATTGTTACTGTCTTAGTTAGGGTTTCCATTGCTGTGATAATAAAACTCCATGATCAGATGCAATTTGGATAGGAAAGAATTTATTTAGATTACTTACATATCCTGAATCACAGTCCATTCAAGGAAGTCAGGGCAGGAATTTGGAGGCAGGAGCTGGTGCAGAGGCCATGGAGGGATGCTGCTTATGGACTTGCTCCCCATGGCTTTCTAAGCCCGCCTTCTTGCAGCATATACTACCACTAGCCCAGGGGTGGCACCATCAACAATGGGTTAGGCCTTCCCACATTAACCACTGATTAAAAAAATACATGGTAGCATTTGCCTGTAATCCTAGCACTTGGGAAGCTGAAGCAGGAGTATCATAAATTTGAGATTAACCTAGGTGTCATAGACAGACCCTGTTTCAAACAGACTGATGGGGAAACTCTATCAACCAATCACATCTAGTTAAGGTGTGGCCCCCTGGAGCCCAGGTAGAAAAACCAGGGGATGCAGGTGCGTGCTCTCTCTTTGCGGTGCCCGCTGGATTTATCAGATTTCAGAACTCCCATTCTTATAGTGTAAATTTCTCCTCTTTAATCATTAAAGTATTCCTGTTACTCTTGAGCTAGCCTGGTTACTTATCATACCGACCTAATTTGCGAGACCAAAAGCAGCTTGGGGGAGAAAAGGGTTTATTTGGCTTACATATCCTGGACCATAGTTCCTTGAGGGAAGCCAAGGTAGGAATTCAAACGTGGCAGGAACATGGAGGCAGGAGCTTATGCTGAGATGATGATGATGATGATGATGATGATGATGAAGAAAAGATGTTGCTTTCTGGCTTGCTCACCTTGCTTTCTTATAGAACTCAGGACCAGCATCCCTAGGGAGTTCCCACGTATGGGACTGGATGCTCTGATATCAATGACTAATTAAGAATATGCCCTACAGGCTTGCCTGCCTACAGATTCGTCTTAGGAAAGCATTTTTTCCAATTTAGGATTTACCTTCTCTTAGCTGACTTTTAGTTTGTGTTGGGTTGATATAAAACTCACAAGGCTAATGGTCAATGCCTGAGCCCATGGGAGACATTTCTCACTCAAATCACCACCTTCCACTCCATGGCCCCCATATGCTCATGGCAATATCATAATGAAAAATGCATTTAGTTCAAATACAAAAGTCCCCATAGTCTGTCACAGTCTCAATGCTTTTAAAAGTCCAAAATCTCAAGCCGGGCAGAGGTACTGCATGCCTTTAATCCCATCACTCAGGAAGGCAGAGGCAGGTGGATCTCTGTGAGTTTGAGGCCAGCCTGGTCTATAGACTGAGTTCCAGGATAGCCAGAGATACTCAGAGATACCCTATCTTGGAAAACAAAACAAAACAAAACAAAAACGTCCAAAGTTTCTTCTGAGATTCATGGTAATCTCTTAATTGAAATCACCTGTGAAATTAAAAAAATACTTTCAGCATTTAATTGTATGGAATATACACTTCCATTTTAAAAGGAAGGAATAATGGCATTTTGAGCAAACACTGAACCAAAGCAAGACCAGAATCCAGCAGGGCAAAAACAATGTCCATTGTCTGGGGCTATAGTGTCAAGGAGCTTGGGTGGTTTAGTGCCTCCAGAGTTACTGCCCGAGACAAATAGCTATCCTGGGAAGTTTGCACTCCCTGTAAGAAGCTCTCTTTGGAAGATGTCTCACAGCTCTGGCATCTTTAACATCTTGGGATCATCCACCGCAACCCAGGCTTCACCTTCACAACTTCATGTAATAGATCCTCCCAGTGTCTCTCCTTCTTAGGACCTTCACTTAGGGACTATTCTGTCACACATTTCCTGACCTCAGGGACTCTCTGTGACATCAGGGGAAGACTATGGGGTCGTCACTCCTTAATGCATCATGCCTCTGAAACCAGCACCATCTGAACAATATGGCCATGTTTGGCTGCTTAAGATGGTTGGGAAGCATGGCGGCAGGTGGCAGGCGTAGTGACCTGAGCAGGTTTCTGGGAGCTCTTATCTTAACTGTGAGCATGAAGCTGAGAGGGCGCTCAGGAAATTTCTACCTCGAAGTCCATTCACAGTGACGTGCTTGCACTAACAAGGCTGCACCTCCTAAACATCGTCCAAAGCACCACCAACTGAGGACAAAGTTTTCAAATGCCAGGCACTCCGAGGGTCAGTTCTCACTTAAACCACCATATTCTGCAGTCCCCATAGTCTCACGGCCATATCATCATGCAAAATGCATTTAGCTTAACTCCACAAGTCCCTGTAGCCTTCCACAGTCTCAACTCTGTTTAAAAGTCCAAAGTTTCTTCTGAGACTCCAGGCAATCTCTTCATTATAACTCCTTATAAAATAAAAAAAGCAAATTCAATACTTCAGTCCAGAGTTAGTCATGCTAACTTTATTATGGTAACAAAAGGGGAAGTGTTGCCAACTACCTCATCTGAGAGAAAAACACATTCACTGCCTAAGAGCACTCTGACCCTTGGCACACTAGAGACAGAAGGAAATAGTCTATACAACAGGCTTTCCAGCCCAAGGAAGCTGGGATGTGCTGATTCTTAAGATGTATGGGTTTGTTATGCAGCCTTATCTGAGAAAGAAGCACATTCTATCTAGAAGCTCTGACATTGGTACACTAAGGACGGGGGAAATGAGCTGTACAACAGACATTTTTGCCCCAAGGATACAGGAATGTGTTATTTCTTAAGATGTATGGGCTTGTTATGTTCCCGAGCATTTTTTTTTAATTCGTACTTGCTTGTCTTTGTTCTTCCTGAGGACATATTAAGAAAAACATTCTATTTCTTGTAAACATGGTTTAATGACTGCATACTATCATTACAGGTAGTTTCTTCTAATAAAATCTCAATACTGGGGATACTGTGCATCTTTTTTTGTTTTTTACTTTTACTGATCCTTTGTGGATTTCATATCATGATTTCCAATCCCAGTTATCTCCCCGTTCCCTTGCATCAGCCCTCTGCCCTTGAACCTCCCCCAAAATCAAACCCAAATATAAAAGAAAAACCAAAAACCAAACAAAACTAAGAACCAAAACAAAAGTGAAATAAAAGGAAGAAGAATCCTGTCGTGGAAGCTGCAGTGTGGCCCACTGAGCCACACAGTTCACCCTTTAGCCCATTCATCTTTACTCACAAGTGTTCATTGTCAGGAGTCATGGGTCTGGCTCGAGGCCTCTGGTTTCTGCTGCACCACCAGCAATCGGCTCTTAGTGGGGCTCCTGTTGGATATCCTGCTGTTGTCCTGTGTCATGGAGATCCTGCTGTTTTTTATCTGTAAGTTCGTACCCTTTACATCCTCCAACAGTTCATAGATGAGGTGGATGCTGGGGTGGGCCAACTCATAGCCCTGGCTCTGGGCGTGGGTGGTAGCTGGATTGGTCAGCTCCCCTCATCTTCACTACCCAGATGAGCTCTCCAGCACTGCCCAGGCTAGCTCACCCAATGCAGCCTACAGGAAGGAGCTGGGCCAGTTCTCCTGCTCTCAGGCCCTCAGACCTGGATCCCCCTCACTCATATTGCCAGCGCCAGCTCTACTGTTTTGCCCAGGCAAGGTGCAGGGCCCTCTTTCCTGATTTCTGTAGGGGGCATACGGGCGGGGGGCAGGTTCAGCTCTCTTGATCTCACACCCTCCAGACTGGCTCACCTGAGTCCCTCACAACAGGTTCAACTCTATCTAGTGTGCTGCCCAGATGGGAATCAGAGACTGCTTTCTCATGTACTAATGGTTAGGGCTAGCTCTTCTGCTCTTGTGACTCCAGGGCCAGCTCTCTCATCTGGATACTATGCATCTTTAAAGCTACTCAAATGTTTTTTGGGTTTGCAGTCTCCATGTATTGAAAATCACATTGATTGCTCCAAGTCTTGTTTGTTGCTATTCACAGTAAGTACCACCCAAACAGGGACATTGATTGGTCAGTAACTCAGTTCACCTAATTGCTGGCCAGATTGGGAATTTTTGAAGGTTGGGTATCAGTGAGGCAGAATTAATCTTCACGTTGTTATTTGACTCTTTTATATTGCTTAAATGAACAGGGGATGTGGTTAGCCCTGGGGCTTTACAAGAACTGTTACAGTGGGTAATGCAGGCATGCCCATGGTTTCCAAAAGAAGGATATACTGGAAGTGGAAATGTGACACCATATTGGTGAAGTACTTAAGTACTTAAGACGAGCAAGTATGGATAGAAAATGTGTGGGAACATAACAAGCCCATACATCATAAGAAATAACACATTCCTGTATCCTTGGGGGCAAAAAATGTACAGATCATTTCCCCTGTCTATAGTGTGCCAATGCCAGAGCTTCCTAGACATAGAATGTGCTTCTTTCTCAGATGAGGCTCCATAACAAGCCCATGCATCTTAAGAATCAGCACATCCCAGCTTCCTTGAGCTGGAAAGCCTGCTGTATGGACTACTTCCTTCTGTCCCTAGTGTGCCAAGGGTCAGAGTGCTCTTAGGCAGTGAATGAGTTTCTTTCTCAAGCAAGGTGGCAATAACAAAGGTGCAACAAAAATTACAGCTCAATATTTGTGATAAAGGCAGGTGAGCTTTCTACATGGCTGCGAGCCCAGGGGCTGGTGGGGCTTAAACCTTCCTCTGTCTTGCTTAATAAAACTGCTTTCTTTCTGAATTAAAGGAGGAGGGTGAGTTGAGTGGGGGAGCGGGAGTGGAATGGGAGGAGGGGAGGAAGTGTAAATTTTTGAGTGGAAAAATAAAAAAATAAAAACAAATAAATAAATAAGACAGGTGCAATATTTCCCAACAAAATATTTCGAACAGAATTCAAAGATACACCAAAAAGGTCATCCTGATCAAGTTGACTTTATCTCAGCAATACAGGGGTGGTCCACACATTTAAATGCGTATGTGTTAAAAACTACCATGCCAATAGTCACAGAAACAGATTTTGACAAAATCCATTATACTTTCTTGTTGGAAATACTGAAGAAACTCAGAGTGGAGTAATATATTCCAAGATAATAAACACTATAGATGACAAGCCAACATGATATTAAATGGGGAATATTGTGGTACTTTTATCTTGGGGGAATGAACATCTCCCTGATTGGGCTTACTTCTACTTAGTGGTAGGGAATTCATTCATGGTACTATAAACCAAGCCAACTATCTGTGGCTGGAGAGATCACAGACCTTAGAAAAGAACATACTACTGCTATTTTCCCTAACCAATAAAATTTACAACTTTATTCTAAATACTTACTCCTATACTCACAGATGAATGTATTATTCATCCCTCATAAAAGAAGATCCATTTCATAGCAGATGGAGATTATTACAAAGATCCACATCTGTTAAAATGCAGACAAAATATGACCATGGAACTCCCAGACACAACTGGTACATCTACAATGCAACCCCAACACATAAGGCCCAGGAATCATCATAGAAGAGGTAGTGAAAATAATGTAAGATCCAGAAGACCAGATGTCTTCTAGATATGAGAGGGATGCTGCATGGATGAATTCACAAAAATTTGGTTGCCGAAACAAGACCGCCACATAGTGATAAAATTAGTCTACACAATAAAGGAATTGGAAGTATTTCATAAGCCCCTCCTTCCCTTTAGAGGAAGAACCACAGTCTAGCAATGACTATAGAGAAAAAGAAAGTCAGTTTTCTTCAGCAATGAACCCTCTATTAGATTATCCAACCCCAAGTGCTCAGTCCTAAACACAAGAACATACAAGTAACACTAAATGAACTCAGTAGATTTTTTGTTTGTTTGTTTGTTTGTTTTTGGTGTGTGTGTGTTTATTACATTGACAAAGTTAAAAGCTGTATCTGTCTTTTGAGAGAACAAGGTTAACTCTGGGGAATCTGTAAGGCTGTCTTTTCTTTGTGAGTCTCTGTGTTAATTACCTTTAGCCCTGAAAGGTGGTCATGTAAGAAGTGGGTTCTTCACGCGTCATTGTTTTACCTGAAGAAGGTGGCGCTAAACAACAGTTGAGTCTGTGGGGCCTGAGCTTACTTTATTGCAGAGAGTTCTTGGGCTAGCATAGTTATTTTAGTTATCAAGTTTAGGAATATTTGGGGGCAATAAAAAGAATAACACAGCAGTAGGCCTGGCTTCAAAAAGGAGTTTCACACTTTTGGGAAGGTGGCAAAAAGGCAGAAGCATGTAATTACACAAGGGCAGAGAACGGGAGCTTTTATATGTCCCCAGAAGATAAGATAGAAACAAGATAAGTGATGGATTCATATTTTTTCCAGTGTGTACTAGTTTTCCAGTGATGGAGTATCCCCAAAGAAGCCTTTCTTGTATTGTTAAGGGTCTATGAATGAAAGGAGAATGTGGCTACTAATTGTTTCTGAGGGAATAGACGTCTTCCTTTAGGGGGAGTACTACAGGCATAGGAGTGGATGGATGACTGGAAGGTTTATTTCTAGTGTGCCCTGATGGCCTTTCTTCCACTCGTTCTTTTCTTTGTGTGGGTTCCTATCCTGGTAGAAATCCACTGAAGCCTGAAGATTAAGACTCTTTAGATCATTACCTTGGTTCTAATAAAGTAGGACCAGCTGCAGGATGTTATTAAAGTTTAAATTGCCATCTTTTGGTCAAATTTCATTTTTTGTGCAACACTTTTGGTGGATTTCTTTTCTTTTTGTTCATTTCATATACAAACTACAGTTCCCCTTCCCCTCCCCTTCTCCTGCTCCACCCACCTTCCCCACCCTCCATTCTCCATCCACTCCTCAGAAGGGGTAAGGCCTCCCATGGTGGGGAGTCAACAAAGCCTGGTTTATCAGGTTGAGGCAGGACCAAGCCCCTCCCCCATTGAAGCCTGCATCAAGGCTGAGCAAGGCACCCCATCATAGGGAATGGGCTACAAAGTGTTTTTTTTTTTTGCCAAATTTCATCCTCAGCAAGATTATATTGGGACCAGAATGTACAAAATATTTATTTCTGTTTCTTTAAATTTTCAACTTCTACCTTATTTTAGTTCTTGGGACGCCGTATGATATTTACTTGAAGGGCAGTGAACGCAGACACGGTTCTAGGGACTCTAGAGTGGAGAGCAGCGTCACTCTCATCCATTCGCATCATCCTTAGAGAGAACACCTGGTTAGAGCAAATTCCTCCTCTAATATGCTCCATCCAAGTTTCCTTGGGGTGCCTGAGTGTACCCACAAAGGGATCAGAGAAACTGCGTTGTACAAGTTCCAGATGCTTTGGGTCTTACCTTTACCCCAGTCAGAGTTTCACCTCCTTGTCCTACATATTGTCTCTTCCTCAGGATTAACTCATAAAAATGCACAAATGTTGTTCCCTGCTATGAGAATCTTTGAGGTATCTAGGCCCTCTTTATTCAGAAATGCAAACAAAACCAAGAAAAACTAGGCTCAAAGAAGATGCTTGCTTCTCTGGTGACCTTTTCTGTTTGAGGTCACCACTCGGGCTAAAGGGATGATATGTGAGGTTTGTTCTCTACTAATTACCAAGGGAACATCTTTATTACCTGAGAAATTAAACCCATGTCTTTATATATTTTCAGGCAGTACTGTCTGAAGCAAATGAACAGACAGGAGCTGAGAACATTAGAACATGATGAAACAGAAAAGTAAATAGATCATCGTGGCAGAAGAGTATAGAGTCAAGTTGAGATTCAACAATTTAGAAGCGTTGGGAAGCCCTCTGACATACTCAGATTTCAGACTGCTTTAGAGTAACTTTAGCTCCACTGACACTTGATAAGAATGACCAGTAATTTGGGTTGACTTATTTTATCTAAATTGTACAAAAGCAAGAAGTCTTCAATGACAACAGTGTTCATGGTGTTTTGCATTAAGAGCTCATGTTTCTTGATTGAGTTTATTGAAGAGTCTTTAAGGTGACCCATAGTAGAGTTGAAAGGGATTTTATTTAATTAAACAATACACACGTTTTGACAAAGAAAACTAAATGGAAATATTATAAAGTGACTCCCATTGGAATCCTATTTCTCATTTTGCTTATAAAATAAGTAAGATTAGACTATGCCCTAAACTATATGGAAACCCCAATTTCTCATGATTTTGACTCTTGTTTTTATCACAGATGCTAATAATTGGTAAGTAGGGATAATGATAATTTTGTTACCAAAAAATATAAGTTGATCATAATTAATGATTTTCCTACAATGTGACTATCCAATTATTATCCCAATCTGGAACCTGATGTACTATCAAAATATTATGACAAATGAAATTATTGATTACAAATAAGAGTTATAATAATTTAGACATTAAATTCAATATTTTGAATCAGAGCTAGCCACTTCACATGAAGTTAGATGTATGGAATCAAAGAGACCAGAAAGAAAACTAAAATTAAAAGATAAAATGTTATTTCAAATACTCTACACATCACATAAAATATTTCACAAAGAACAAATAACTACAACACAGAGGATAACATGTGGTCAGTGTAACTAAAGAAAATGATTGGTTAGACAATAAACCTGTTTCTCTCTACTTCTTGTGCCATTGATTAATTTAACTTTAAACATAATAAGCCCTCTTATATCACCTACAGACAGTGAAATAAAGAAGAAATGACACACAGACCATAATGCCTGGTAAATTCGATGTGGTCTGGGGATTTATTCCTTAATGGCTACACCAACTATCTCTTTTCTAAAGACTGTTTTCCTGTCTACCCCGACCCATTTTCATCAGACTCTAGGAATGAGTCTTGCTAGAACTGGGACACAGAACAGTATTTGGCCTCTGCCAGTATGATGCTTGACCAACTAGAGGAACCATAAACAGAAGTTACCAGAATAAAAAGGAAAGCTGTGTTTGTATTACAGTTTCTACAAGGCCAAGTGACTGAACTTTGTGATTATGGAAACAAAATGTTGTAGCCTGGAGCAAAATTACCTTGGGCTAATTTTGTTTTTAGTTCCTTTGAAAGCCATTTTCTGTCCACCCCTGTGTCTGACCTAGCACCTTGTGACTATTAAAACCTTTGAAGTATAGCCTTAATAGGCCTCTAGCTTCCACCAACCCCAGAGCTATAGATGTCATTAGATAGCATCTGAAATGTCTAACAGTAACTGCCTCACTTTTCTGTAACTCACCCACCTGTGGTCCCCACCTCTACATTTAGTAGATACCTTTATTTATGACTCTCTTTGTTTTGCAGCTACTACAACGTCCACATGGAACACGTCTTTCAGAGAAGCCTGAATATGTGTTCTCAGTCCATGGTCACTCACATTTGAGTTCAAGAATAAAGGATCTCTTCTACCTGCTAGGATGAAAGCTGTGTATTTGTGTTGTTAACACTGTTAAGGGAACTGAAAAGAACCAAAGGAAATTTCCCTCAGGTTCTTCACCATTCCAGCTCCTCACAACAATGCAGCAGCCAGCTTTGTGTAAGGTTGACATGGGTGTGGCTTTGACTGTGCATGTCACAGAGAAGGTTTTGCTCACTTCCTCTCCCTGCCCTTTGAGCCAAGAGCCAAGTGAATTCAAGCATGGAACATTACTGTATAAAATTCAGAAGCTCACCATCATCCAAGTTCCACTAATTTAGAGACTGCCTGGAGAACAGTATGCAGCTTAACAAGTGTTTGTTCTCCAGTAACAGCGTAGTATTGAACCATCTGACATGACATCTCTTGTGCAGTAACATTTAGAAGGCTAGAGACTCCTCATTTGAAGAGGTCCCATACTTGAAAACCATACCACAGAGAAATTATTTATAGGAGAATGATGATGATTATAATGTATGATCTGTTTCTATTTTAAGACCCAGATGTCCAAAGTAAAGTAGAAGGGACAGATCTCACTCCTAATCTAAAGAGCATGTAAAATCAGGGGACTAGAAAAAGTTCAGGTCTATACTTAATGTGCTTCTTTGCTTTCCTGACTTTCAGTAATGGTAAAGACCTCAGAGAGTCTACTGGAATGTAGGTACATTTTTCCACCCATAAAGGACAATGCTATAGTTTGTATATACAGCCACTGCTTGTTTGAATGCATGAATCCCATGAATAAAGAAGTTTTGACCTCCGTGATGCTATTTTCTGAATGTGGGATTTCCTCTAATTTCCTGTCTCTCGAAATTATCAAATGAAAAGAACGTATTAACAGGAGGAAATATTTAAAAATTAATCAGAAGTGGTTAATTTTTTTCAACTCACAGCTCAATTTCTATGCTTGAGTCTAGTCATCTAAAGACTTCCTTCTCCACTATGAAAAACTGACCATCTGATGTCTGAATGATATTAAGGGCTGTTCTGGAGGCCAATGTATCAAGACAACAGATGCTGTGCAACCTACAAATCAAGTGTCAGTTTGCCACCCAGTGATCTGTCTTTGGCTGAAATAAACTCAGTGGATTGCCAAATAAAAATACAATGATTTTTTAGCATATATCAATAATTGATTCTAAACACAGACACATTTAGTAGTACTTATCTAGGAAAATCTCCATTAAAACAACTTCAAATGGATCACATTATGCTGCTTCTTTTCTTCTCCCTCTCTTCTTCTCCCCTCCCCTCATCCCACGTCATCCTCCTCCTTTTCTTTGATATATATATGACTGAGATAGCATCTGAAGATATATCTCAATATATCTTCTCTTAAGTTCCTTCAATTATATTTTAGTGAATATTCAGTTACAAAATGAATTTATCTATTTATTTAAACTTATTTATTTTATTAAAAATATTTTCCATATAATATATCCTGATTACAGTTTCCCCTCCATCTACTCCTCCCAGTTCCTCTCTATCTTCCCATTTAGATCTACAAATTTTCTGTCTCTCATTAGAAAACAAACAGGCTTCTAAGGTATGATAATAAAATATAATGAAATAAAACAAAAACTAACACATCAAAATAGAACTAAACAAACAATTAGAAGAAAAAGAGCCCAATAAAAGGCACAAGAAACAGAGACACAGAGACCCACTCATTTGAACACTAAGAAATACACAAAATACACAAATACACAAAACGGAAGCCATAATATGTATGCAGAGGACCTGAAAAAAATATAAAAATTTTTTAAAAGAAAAAGAAGGGCCTTGACATGACATTATGAGACAAGGCACCTCCACAGATGCGATTGTTTGTTTTCTGTTGCGCATCTACTGCTGGGCATGTATGCTACCCTTAAGAGGAGTTCATTTCCTCGGAGAGACTCCCTTGGAGAAAGTTAATCAGGCCTTCTAAAGACAGCAGGGTCAATGCACATATGAACTCACAGAGACAGAGTGTGCTGCCTAAATTTGTGTCAACTTTACACAAGGTAGAGTAACTGGAGAGGATGGACCCTCTACTGAGAAAATGCCCCCATAAGACTGGGCTGCAGGAAAGCCGGTAGGACATTTTCATAATTAATGATTGATGTGGGAGGGCCTGGCCCATTGTGGGCAGTGCCATCCCCGGGCAGGTGGTCCTGGGTTCTATAAGAAAGCAGGCTGAACAAGCCATGATGAGCAAGCCAGTAAGCAATAACCTTTCACGGCCATCAGTTCTTGCCTCCAGGTTCCTGCCCTGTTTGAGTTCCTGTCCTGACTTCCTTTAATGATAACAGTGAAGTGGAAGTGTAAGCCAGGTAAAGCCTTTTCTCTCCAAGTTTCTTTGGTCATGGTGTTTCACCACAGCGACAGTAATCCTACCTAAGACGTGGAAGCAGCATATACAGGGACTGCATGGGTCTGCACTAGATGGGACCCTAAAGCTGAAAAAGTAGACACATGCCCCCATCCCTAATTCAGAAACTATCTTCAATTGATAACTATTTATTTAAACAGTTTTGTGGCAGGCTTTCATGTAAGTCAGTCTATGTACCTTGAAATCTTTATCCTCCTCCCTCTACCTCCCAAGTGCTGGAATTCTAGGTGAGCACTACTATACCTGCTTTATACAGTATTGGGGATCAAACCCAAGTTGTTATGCCTGCTAGATAAAATAGCTACCAATAGACCTAAATGCCAAAACTACAAATTTTAAGTGGATAAAATAATCTCAGTCATTGTTTCAGCAAATGCCAGGATCTCCTTTGTAATGATAACTTGATAAAAATTTGAATTTCTGTTTTGTTGTTGTTTGATATGTATGAATACTCTCAGTTGGTTGAGCACAATTACCTTGAAAGACAAATGATATGGCCCGATGAAGTGGCTTGAATGAAAGCTGGATGCCACTGAAAGACTGAGTTATATCAGCTATCATCTTAAATATATTTTAATCAAATAACATAATAATATCTTTAGCCACAGTCACACTTTAGTGCTATGTTGTAATAATGTAAATCAATCGCGATGGGCTTTAAAGTGAAATAGTAAAGATGGGGGCTTTATATATAGTCCATGCTTAGTGAGCAAAGGAAGACAGTGAGTGTTAATGATTCACACCCATAAACCATCAACAAAAGAGAGAGAGAAAGAAATGGTTAGAAAAATAAGAAATAAATTATGCAGGCTGAAATGTGATGATGTCTCATTCAGTTGCCCTGCTCAGGAAATTTGGAAAAAGGATGAGAATCTGTTGGTCTTGGACAGATACATCTGTGTTCAAGTCAACTAAAACCAATAAATAAAAATGCTCTAGTAGATGGCCTCACACCCATATGCATATTGGCAGTGCTGAGTGGACACAGTGAGTTTATTTATTTATTTATTTATTTATTTATTTATTTATTTTTAAAGAAAAAACATATGAAGTTGGGAGGGAAAACAGGTGGGGGAATTGTGGAGGAATTGGAGTAGAGAGGTAAAGGGGGAAAGAATTGATCAAAACACATTGTACACGTGTATAAAATTTCTAAACAATAAAAAAGTGATTCGTGCTGTACATGATTTAACACCAGGATCCTACAAAAATCATAGGAAAATTACAATGCTTCCATTTCAGAACTATTTCCGAACTTACAGCAAGCACATGTGTTTTCACAGGAAGGTGAATAGCCATGATATATAAGCTCAGTTGTGCGTTATAGAGGATGGATTTCCATATATGCTGCTGAGCCCCTGGGAGTGCTGTGTCTCTGCCACTCCAGCTGCATTCGAGAACAGGAGCTTGGGAACCTGGCGTCTACCTGCAACGCCAGTATTCAGGAGAATGAAGTGGGAGGATCTGGAGCTCAAGGCCAGCTTGGGCTATGGAGTAATGTCCTGTTGTTAAAGGGAAAGAAAAGAAGAAAAGAAAAGGAGCTTCTGAGAGGGTGTACGGTAAGAAAAAAAATTCTTGCACTTATATGGTCAGAATACTTATCAAAATATACATTTCTGTGCTAGATATGGTTGGTTGTGCTTCAATTTCTATGCCACAAATGTGCAAGTTGAGTCCATGGGGCCAGAACCTGGAATATGAGTATATATGGAATAACTATGGCTCCAAGATCTGAGAGGCAGTGGGCCCGCTTTAGCAATGATAAAATCATTTAGGGCATTGTTGTAGAATACTATTTTAAGCTGTGCTGTTTTTATTTATTCTGCATTTGATTAACTCTGTGAAGCTGTTGTTCTTTGCCTATATAAAATACCTGACAGTTTAATGAAGAGCTGAACAGCCAATAGCGAGGCAGGAGAAAGGATAGGCAGAACTGGCAGGCAGAGAGAATAAATAGAAGGAGAAATCTGGAAAAGGAGGAGGAGGAGCAAGAGAACAAGGAGAGGAAGACATCAGGGGCCAGCCACCCAGTCAGTCAGCCAAACACAGAATAAGAAGGAAAGTAAGATATATAGAAGAGAAAGAGGCAAAAGGTAGAAAGAATAATTTAAGATAAGGAAAGCTGGCTAGCAACAAGCTAAGCTAAGGCTGGGCATTTATAAGTAATAATAAGCCTCCACATGTGATTTACTTGGGAGCTGGGTGGCAGGCCCCCCCAAAGAGAAAAGAGCCCAAAAGAGTAAAAGTCAAAGAGCAGAAAAATATCAACACCAACAGGGCCTAGGTGCCTCTGATGATGCAAGGATGGAAATATCTGATCTATCAGTTTTCCTGCTGTACCAGTGGAGTGTGGGGCTTGGGTGTTTGTGGATCAGCCACAGAGCCACAATTATGGGCATAGATGTCTGCGAGGTGATCACAGTGCTGGGGTCTGGGATGTAGTCTTGGTGTAGAAGTCACAGGGGTGCCTACTGTGGTGACATGCAGGATCCAAGTATTCACAAAGTGGCTTTGGAAGCAAGTTCCAGAACATACACATTTGCACACTAAGAAATTGAAAACATGGCTGTAATGTTCAAAAATTTGAAATAAGGGTGGAAACTTTGCTGAGGGCAATGTCTTTAAGCATCAAAAGATCATATCAGTTCCTCGAGTATATATATTTTTTTTGTCAAAATGGTAAAGATGCAGATTTGAAAAAAACTAGATGATTCGTGCAAATAATCATAATACGATGCAACTATTCTGAAAATAGGCTAGCTTTTGCTTTAAAAAACAAACGTTGAACTAAGATGTGACCCAGAACACACTCATTAAAAATGATGACTTGTGTTTACTGTAAACATTTGTCCATATTACTTAATACTCGATGTCGAAAAAGAACATTTTATTTATTGATTTATTTGTATTCATTTTACATACCACCCACAGCTCCCTTCCCTGCCCTCTTCCCACTCTCACTGCTAACCCCCCACCTCCCTCCCATCCACTCCTCAGAGAGGGTAAGGCCTCCCATGGGGAGTCAACTAAGCCTGGCATATGGAGTTGATGTAGGACCAAACTCCTCCGCACTGCATCAAGGCTGACCAAGGGAGCCCATAGGGAATGGGCTCCAAAAAGCCATTTCATGCATTGGGGATAAATCCTTGTCCTATTACCAGGGGTCCCACAAACAGACCATGCCAAAGGACTGTCACCCACATTCAGAGGGCCTAGTTGTAATCCCATGCAGGCTCCCCAGCTGTCAGTCCAGAGTCCATGAGTTCCCACAACCTCAGGTTAACTGTCTCTGAGGGTTTTCCCATCACGATCTTGCCCCCCCACCCCCGTCCTTGCTCATATAATCCCCCATCCCTCTCTTCAACTGGACTCCAGGAGCTCGACCCAGTGCTTGGCTGTGGATCTTTGCATCTGTTTCCATCAGTTACTGGATGAAGGTTCTATGATGAGAAGGCTGGTTGAGGCACCCTCTCCACTATTGCTAGGAGTCTTAGCTGGGGTCATCCTTGTGGATTGCTGGGAGTTTCTCTAACACCAAGTTTCTCCCTGACCCCATAATGACTCCCTCTATAAAGATGTCTCTTTCATTGCTCTCCCTCTCTGTCTCTCCCCCAACTCACCCATCCAGTTCCCTTGTGCTCTCAATCCCCCATCCCCTTCTGTCCCCCCTCAGTTTACCCAGGAGATCTTATCTATTTCCCCTTCCTATGTCAATCCATGCATGTTTCTATTAGGGTCCTCCTTATTAACTAGCTTCTCTGGAACTGTGGTTTGTAGCCTGGTTATCCTTTGCTTTAAATCTAATATCCACTTATAAGCGAGTACATACCGTGCTTGTCTTTCTGGGTCTGGGACCTTACTCAGGATAATTTTGAAAAAGAATATTAGACATTGATTCAAACAATAACCCACAACAACTCCTGAGAAAATTTCCTATGTGAAAAGAATCGATGTTTTGATACCATTTAACTAAAATTCTTGAAATATTAGAGAACTCTAAAAGCAGAGAATAGATGAGTTGTTGCCAAGAGTTATATTGGAAGAATACACCAGCATATTAAGACGGTGGTTTCAACTTTAAGAGAAAATATTCTGCTCAAAGATTTAAAGAGGGTTTTAGAAAACTAGAAAATCATATAGAAATCTGAAGAATACCATTATTTCTTAGCAAGAAATATGCATGCACAGAACCATATACCTGCCAAGATGAAGGAAGGAAAAATACTTTGTATTCTGAATTTAGCTGGCCTCAAAGCAATATATTTTCAAAAATTTCTAATTTTCTGCAACAATAAGGATTATAACATGAAAAGAACTCAGAAAGATGTTTTCTGTCAACAAGAAAAATACAGCCGCCAGAACCTCTTCTATATGGTAAACTTAAGAGATGTGCTTCTGGAGGTGGGAGAGATGGCTCAGCAGCTAAGAGCACTGGCTGCTTGCTCTTCCATAGGACCAGGGTTCCATTCTCACTACCCACAGAGCAGCTCACAACTGTCTGTAACTTCAGTCTCAGAGAATCTGACATCCTCTTCCAACCTCTGAAGATATTGCCTGCATACGACACACTCACATGCATGCAGACAAAACACTCATACACATAAAATAAAAATAAAGAAAAAATTAAATAGAAAGGCAATGTTTAAAACTTGCAAATATATTGAAAAGAATAATGAAAGTGTATCTGAAGAGGCAAGATAAAGTATAGAAATTATGTCTCTCAAAACAGACAATATGAAACATTGAGTTAGAAGTTATCTAAACATTAAGAAAGCACATAGGGTTACCTCACTCAGGATAGTGTTTCTATTTCCATACATTTGCATGCAAAATTCAAGATGTCATTGTTTTTTACCA
>LOJH01022850.1:2668-20345 GCA_001685095.1 Ellobius talpinus
CACACACACACACACACACACACACACACACACCAACTCCCCACACTCTGCTCAGAGTCCCAGCTGAAGAGTGATATTGGAAACCAGGAATAGAGATGGGGGAATCAGGAGTTCAAGGTCATCCTCAGCTATATGGGGAATGTGAGACCCAAGCTGGGGATAACATGAGACCCTGTCTCATGTGTCTATGTCAGAGAGCAGAAGGCAAGAGGTGAGGTGACAAAGGAGCCACTTTGAAGCATCAGATGCAGTTTGTGGCAGAATTGGAGGCTTGTTCCAGCTACTGCAAAGTGTGAATCAGGACCCAGTGGGTTCTGGGTTAATGAGGGAGGCAGGCAGAAGCCAAAACTTCATAGTAGAGAACTCAATCAGGGGTATATAGGGAAGTCAATGGTTCTTGGCCAGGTCAGGAGGGACCTGAAATTTGGCATTGAGCATATCAAATCAGATCTCCACCAGGGCCACCAAATCATATGCCCCAGGCTTACCTGCAGTCTTGTGCCTTTTAGAAGTGTGTTGCCAGCCAGGACAAGCAGGCTTCTGGCAGCTCACTTGAGGTGGTGCTTAACCTTCACCCTTAGACAATACCCCCTCATCCCAACTCCCAGAATAAAGCTCCCCAGCTGAAATCAAAAGCCCACACTACAGCTGTTGGCAGTGGCTTTTATTCTCAGTTCCCAAACCTGCAGCCAGTTCAAAGATATCCTACAGAGAGTTGAGTGAATGTGTAACATGCAGACAATGGAAATGGCCTGCTGAACTGCGAAAGACACCGGGGAACCTTGCATGCCTGTCACTAAGGCAAAGGAGCCAATCGGAAGAGATTGCATTCTGTGACTCCTGCTATACAACATTCTAGGAAAGGCCACGGAGATGATCAGGGCTGGGGTCTGAGAAGGGACAGGGAGAGGCAGAGCACAGGGCAGTTTTAGGGCAGGGGCTGCTCTGATGGTAAATACCTGACCCTGTGTGTCTAGACATGGCATTCCAACCAAGAGTGACCACCGTGCACGCTGCGGCCTTGGGTCATACCTGTGCTCCCACTGGGTTAGCAGTTGTAGCAAGGATGCTTCTTCATAAAGGATACCCTCGGGAACTGTACATGAATAGAGGAATTCTACACGCTCAATTTTGCTATGACCTTGAAGCCACGCTAAAAATTCTTTGGGGGGATTTTATGTGTATGGATGGTTTGCCTGCGTGAGTATCTGGGCACTGTGTGTATACAGTACCTTTGGAGACCAGAAGAGGGTGTCGGATCCCCCTGGAATTGCTGTGCGGGTGCTGAGAACTGAACCCGGGTCCCCTGGAAGAGCAGCCAGTGCTCTTAACCACTGAGCTATCTCTGCAGCCCTAAAAACATTTCTTTTTCGAGACAGGGTTTCTCTGTGTAACAGCCCTAGCTGTCCTGGAACTCATTACATAGCCAGGCTGGTCTCAAACTCACAGAGATCCTCCTGCCTCTGCCTCCCGAGTGTGGGGATTAAAAGCGTGCGCTACCGCACCCGGCTATAGAATCGATTTTTAAAAGGTAAATGCAAGGGCTGGGATTGTACCTCAGTAGTAGCTTGTTTGCTTAGCATGCCTGAGGCCCCAGGTTCAACCCTCAGCACAAGGACGGACAGGGAAGAAAGTTTGACAGCACTTTTTGGACCGAGGAGACAGTGGGTGATGTGCTTCCTGTACAAACACGAGAACACTGAGTCTGGGTTCCCAACACCCACATAAAAAGCTCACACGTCTGCAATCCCAGCGCTAGGGACGGGAACCAGAGACAGTTCACTTTGCTGCCAGCATATTCCTTTCAGTGAACTCCAGGCTCAGTGAGAGACTTTGTCCCAAGGGAATGACACAGAGAGCAATGGAGGAAGGCACCAGCATCTTCTCCTGGTATACAAGCACACACATGTGTGCACAAAGAGAGATAAGTGCATTCTCTTCTGGTTACATCACCTTTGTTTGGGGTTTTGCTTGTAGTGCTGCGGTGGGTGTCGGTTTCTATGGAAACAGTGAGACCAACGATGGGGTGTACCAGCTGATCTACTCCCTGGACAACGCAAACCACACCTTCTCTGGAATTGACGAGCTGGTAAGGATGGTGGGCAGGCGGCTGGGCACAGACACAGCCCATGAGATCAGCAGGGCCAGAACAAGGGTGCCAGTCGGCTCTCAGGAGCCCAGCTGCACCCTTCAGAGCTGTGTGGTGGATGCTGTGGGCTGGGCTGCCCCCTGAGCAGTCGCCCTGCCAAAAGCGAACGTTTCTGTGACCCTGGCCAAGGGAGACTTCAGGGCAGCTCATTGTCCATCAGCCCCTGGTTGGTCTGCGGAGCATCTGAATGTTCTCCTGTCCCCTGAAGGAGACCTTAAGCACAGGTTTCTGGAGTTGTTTGTTGTTGTTGTTGTTGTTGGTGGTGGTGGTGGTGATGATGGTGGCTTCAAAGCAAGAGGTGTCACTATGTAGCCCTGATTATCCTGGAACCCACTGCATAGATCAGACTCACCTGGAACTTTCCATGACATTCTTGTCTCTGTGTACCCAGTGCTAGGATTGCTGTCACATAGCCTACTGAGCGTGGGTGGTTTGTTTATTTGAGATGGCGTCTAACCTCGAACTCTGAATGTCTCTGGTGATGACCTTGGGCTTGAATACAAGTGTGCACTACCATGCCTGGTGGATGCAGTGTGGGAGTTTGAACCCCAAGCTTCTATATGATAGGCAAGCTCTCTATTTGAGCTACATCTTCTGTCCCGAATGTGGACTTTTAAATGTTAATTCTAAGTACTTTGTACAAAGTTCTGGTCCAGCTATCAAAAAGGGAAACTGGGGACCTAGCATGGTGGCACACACCCTGCACCCCACCCCCAAAAAAATTTAAGTGGAGAAAAACAGTTCAGAAAGAATGGAAGAACAACCCCCTGCCCCACCCTCAAATTTTGAGGGCGTGCAAGGGGTGGGAAGAGTCCCCATAATCACTGTGTGTGTCTCTGGACTCCGGGTTCCGCAACAGTCTCGCTGGAAGCTCATGGTGGAAGACTAAGATTCCAGCTCAGTGGAAGAAGAGAAGTTGGGTTGCTCAGAAGGACTAGCTAACCTGCTGAGCCCAAGTGATGGAGCCGGAGGAGTCGGGAACTAGGTTTCCTCTCTTTCACCCCGGTCCCTGCCTACCTGTCACTTTTGCAGAGTGCCAGTCTTTCCTGCTGATTTTCTAGGTGATTCCATGTGTTGTCTCCTGAGGACTCTGTTGGGAAAGGCCAAACACAGATTTCAGGGAACTAGTCCTTGGGCCCCTGACCGTCTCTAGACCCCCTCTGGAACATCAAAAGTTCCAGCAAAAGACACATTTGTGTCAGCAGCGTCCACCACCAAACCCAGCCCTAACTAGAGGAATCAGTCACTCCCCAGGCATCTTTCTAGGGAGGGCAACCTCATCTGCCCACTCCTGGCAGGCTCCTTTAAGCTCCTCTACTGTTCTAATCCTTCCATCAGCCCCTGGGGGTGGGGGAGGGGGCTGGGATAGGAACTCTCACCTTAAAGAGACAGACTGTACCGCTCATGTGCGCTGCCCAGTATTTGTGGGAAGTGACCCCTGGAAACTCGGCCACTCTTATCGGCCACTCTTATTCACCTTGGTCCTGATGAGGATCAAGCCCCCAAGGACAACTTCTGCCTGCCCTTGGCACTGTACTGTATTCCTCTCTCTCTAGCCATCAGTGACCTTGGAAGGGGGAGAAGCCTGAATGCTGGGAAGCCCCAGAGCTGTGACCTTCCCTGATGAGAAAATTCAGACTTTATCTCTGGGGAGGAACTTGCAGAAGTGTGGGAACAAGCCCTAGGCTCCCAACCCTTCTGAGCCAGGCTTCTCTAGACCTTCCCTCACCCTGTCCCTGGAGATAGACCCTTACCCTTTGGCTGATACTGCAGTGTGGGGCAGTTGTCCCGGGACTCTGTGATGGTGCTGCTGCCAACTATGAAAAGCTTCTGTCCTTCCTACCTAAGGGGCTGTTGAAGCCTCAAGGTGGGTGCCCAACAGTCTCAGGCCCCAGGGCTCCAGGGAGATGGCAGATCCTTATAGGGCCTTCCCTCTCATCTAAGGGGTGGGGTCCAAATTGCAGGTAAATGGCTAAATGGCATCAGGTGAATTACCACCAAGGAAAGTGCAGGTAAACTACAGAGGGCCCTCTCCCTGGGGGATTAAGATAATGGTGTCATTACAATAATTACAGCAATCACCATGAGATAGAGGTGCTGGGGTTGTAGGAGGCTGTGGGTGGCAGAGTCAGGGATAGAGACTCACCCAACAGCCCAGATGGCTTAAAGCTGGGCCCTGCTGGAGCCCAGAGGTAGCAGCCAAATGGTCAGCTAGAGGCCCTTCCAGGGCTGCCCCAAACACAAAGGCTGGGGAAGGACCCTCTGCATTCCCTTCGTTTGGATCCCCCACCATCCTGGACCCGTAGGCCTATGGGAAATGGCTCAGTAGAGAAACTGAGGCACAGACAGGTGTCCTCACCCCACAGCTGAAAATCAGTGTGTCTCACAGCAAGAACACAGAGCCCAGGCCCTGGGTCTCAGCCCTGTGTTCTTTCCCTCCCCCTAGTTCCCTGAACAGGTGGTCCTCTCAACCTCCCCCCCTCCCAAGGTTCTCAACCTGGCACTTAATCAGAATCACCTAGAGGTAGTTAGGATTTGTGGCTGCAGGCCCCACCCTGCTGGGGCTCCAATTCACCTCAGGCAGGCTAAACATTTGCATTTGTAATGAGCCCCTGGGTGATTCTGCTGGCCTGGGGACCACAATTTGAAAACCACACCCCCGTCCTTTGAAACAGTGACCTTCTAGCTGTTCTAGCTGATCCTTGTCCCCATCTGGTAGAAGAGCTGAGCTGTCCCCCTCATCCTCAGTTCCCAAGAGAAAGCCACAGTCCATCTTGGGGGTATCACACCTCTGTCTTTTTGAACCTCAAGGACTGGGAACCATGTGAGCAAGCACAAGGCTACAGGGAGACCACCTTTGTCTATCCCTATCTATCTACCCATCTAATCAATCTAGCATCTCTTCCCATGAAACAATACCAGAAGGAAAAATGGACTTGACAGATGTTTACTGACTTGTGGCTTTGTTTCTTTTCTTTCTTTCTCTTCTACAAGGTTCTGCTATGTAGCCCAGGCTATCCTAGAACTCCTGATCTTCCTGCCTCAGCCTTCTAAGCAATTAGATTACAGGCCTTGGACACCAATCCTGGTCTATTCTCTAACTGTGGCTTTGTTTGTTTGGTTGGTTTTTTTTGTTTGTTTGTTTTTTAAGACAGGATCTCTACAGAGTTCTGTCTGTTCTGGAACTTGCTGTGTAGACCAGGCATATGCCACCACACCTGGCTATTCTCTAAAATTTTAACTTCTCTATTTTTGCTTGGGTTTCTGTTTATTTGGGGATTTGTTGTTTGTGAGAGGGACTTGTTTGTTTTCTGTTTGTTTGTTTTTGAGTCAGGATCACTGATAGTTCAGGTTGGCTTCAATCTCCCTACATAGCCAGGGTAGAACTTAAACTCCTTCTGCCTCCCTCTCCTGAGTGCCGAGATTATAGTGTTCAGTGCCACACCCAAATTGTTGGAGGCTTCGAATCAAAGTCAGGGCCTTCTGCATCCTAGGCAAGCAAGCACTCTGCCAACTGAGCTACATGCCCAACCTTGATTTGTCTGTTCTTAAGGTCACCCTTGACAGTAACAAACTGAAATACCAGGCTTGATGGCACAAGTCTATAATCCCAGGATTCGGGGGGGGGGAATGAAGCAAAAGGATCAGGAGTTGAAGATCATTGTAGGGCTGCATGAGATCCTCTGTCAACACACACACACACACACATGTGCATGCACACAAGAGGGGGGTAGAAAGCTTGAAAAAGTCTAAGACAAAGTTTAAAATTTTGGTTTGTCTCTTTTTTTGTCGGGGAGGGCTTTTTTTATTTTGAGACAAGGGCTAGTCTGTAGTGCAGATTGGTCTTGACTTCAAGACAATCCTCCTGCCTCAGCCTCCCAAGTGCTAAGATTCTACTGGCATGAATCAGCATGCCCAGTTAGCTGTCTCTATCTTGGTGTCTCTTAATTTCTCACCATCTCTTAAGAGCTCAGCTGAAACCAGAAAAACGGAAGAAGCAAGCGCTGACACACAGAGAAACAGAGCCATTCTCTCTTCTAGAATCAGGAAGTCACAGTGTAGGGAAGACATGAAGAGCCACAAGGTTGATGTCAAGTTCCCATGATTCCCGAGCTCAGAATGCTCTCCTGGGCTCCATGGCTGTGCCCTCCTCTGCCCCTCTGCTGTGCCTTTATCCTGCAGGCTGTGGGAGCCAAGACTGTTGGGTAAGGATTAACCAGGCACCCTGCCCTCCATTAACTGCTTGTCTATGACAATGTCAAGGCCGCAAAGCCAGACCCTGGCAGCAGAGTCCTATAGTCCCAGCTACCCAGAAGTTGGGGCAGGAGGATCTCAAATTCAAGTCCACCCGAATTACAGAACTAGTTCCAGGCTAGTCTGGGCAATTATGGAGACCCTATCTGAAAACAAAACAGAAACAAAGTCCTTCCTCATTTAGCTGCAAACATGCCATCTCTGCTCAGATGGCTGTGGGGCTGTGACCCCAAGCCTAGTGGCCCCTGAATATGACATTTGCAGTGTAAGCTGCACCTTGCCCCTTGTTTGGGAGCTGGCAAGGACAGCCACTGCCATCATCCTTTCATTTCGATCTGTGTAGGCAGATGTTCTTCCGGGGTTCACTTAAGGCCAAAGCAAAGGACGGGGGTGCCTCTATACCCACCTAGCAGGACAGACGTCCTGGGAAGTGGGGGGCTATGAGCCCAAGAGAAGACACTGATTTCCTCCTGTTGCCCCAGGCCAGGCTGGGAGGAGACAGCATCTGTTCTCTGTTTCCAAGGCCCCATTGTTCTGCCTTGCCTTGCAGTTGGGACATTACAAGCTGATTCTAGCTCAGAGACAAACTGCTTCTCTTGTCTGGTGCCTGGGAATCCTATTGGACTAAAGCACAAAGTGGCAGCCTGGGGCTCTAAGTCTTTGGTTTCCTAACTGCAAGTGATTCAAACTTTAGGAGAATAATCAGGGAATAAAAAATGAATTGGTTTGGTTCCCTTTTTGGAGTTCAGGTTGAGCCCCACCTGTCCAAAATTCAGGAGGCCTGAGGTGTTTGGGGTTTTAGAGTCTGGGGGTTTCTGTTTGGAGTTATTTGTACAGAGCTTGTTGCTCACAGGCTAAGATTTGAGTTTTCAGATTAGAGAAACTGAGGCTGCAGAAAGGCTTGGAGTGGAAAGCCAAAGCCCAGGAAAAACTAGAACAGGGCCAGACGGAACCAGGCTGTGTGTGCTTTCTAGCACTATAACAAATCACCAAGATCATCAAATTTATGAAGAAAAGGTCTGGACACCTATAATCCCAGCACTTGGTAGGTGGAGGCAGGAGGATCAGGAACTCACGGTCATTCTCAACTTCATAGCAAGTTGGAATTCAGCCTGGGCTCTCTGAAAAATAAGACAGTTTTTTAAAAGGAAAGCGAGAGGGAGGAAAGACAAAGACTGGTTTGGGTTCAACGTGGTTTCCACTCATGCTAGTTGGTCTCATACTGGTTGATCTTGTTGCTTTGGAGCCTTTGATCTGAAAGGTCTTGGTGAGCCCACATGACAGGCAGAGCTGCTCACTTCAATGTATGCAGAAGCAAGGGAAGAAAGAATTCCAGTGTCTCCTTTGAGGAAGGGTACTCCCCTATGACCTAAAGTCCTGTCACACACCTAACTACCACTTCCCAGTATCACCAAGTCTGTAGCCATGGCTTTAATATGGATCTTTGGGGAACATTCCAGACCTACAAGATGGCAGTCAGCAGAGGACCTCTGTCCTTGGCCATTCCCCTGGGGCAGCAGTCTCATGAGCTCCCAGGGTCTGTGTCAGTGTGGAACAGCCCTTCAAACCCAGCTGGCCAATTGCTACTTCCTCCTGCAGAGACCTTCTCAGTGGCTATCCCAGGGCGGGACTCCTAGCCCCATCCTTACCTCCCGTAGGTGTCTGCAAACACCCAGAAGATGCAGGTGGACCTAGAACAGCACCTGGCTCCGCTCAGCGAGATCTTTGCCACTCGCGGTGACTACATCCAGACTCTGAAGTTCATACAGCAGATGGCAGGCAATGTTGTCAACCAGCTCTCTGGACTGCCCGTGTGGAGGGAGGTCACCACGCAGCTGACTGAGCTGTCCCACCAGACTGCCTACGTGGAACACTACAGGTGAGGAACTGGGGAGGCAGTGGGAGGGACACAGAAGGTGACAGATGCAGAGCCAGCCCCTCCCCGCAGCCTCGCTGTGTAACACCTCAGCAATGCAGGGCTAAGGGGTGCCACCCCACCATGACCACATCTATTATGTCCCTTCCTCATGGCTGTGACTAAATATCTTGACCCAAACAGCTGAAGGAAGGAAGAGGAGTTTATTTGGGCTCACAGCTTGAGAGCGTGGTCCATCACCATGGCAGCAGGAGCATGAGGCAGCTGGTCCCATCACATCCACAGTCAGGATTCCTGCTGGTGCTTGCTTTATCCTTTTTATTCAATGGCTCTTCCTGCTTGTCTTAGTCAGGGTTACTATTGCTGCGATGAAGCACCATGACCCAAAAGCAACTTGGCGGGGAAAGGGTTTATTCTGCTTATACTTCCACGTCACTGTTCATCATCAAAGGAAATCAGGACAGGAACTCAAGCAGGGCAGGATCCCGAGGCAGGAGCTGATGCAGAGACCATGGAGAGGTGCTGCTTGTTGGCTTGCTCCCCGTGGCTTGCTCAGCCTGCTTTCTTATAGAATCCAGGACAACCAACCCTGAAATGGCACCACCCACAATAAGATGGTCCCTCCCCCACCAATCACTAATAAAGAAAATGCCCTACAGGCTTGCCTATGGTCTGACCTTATGTAGGCTTGTTCTCAACTGAGGATCCCTCCTCTCTGGTGACTCTAGCTTGTGTCAAGCAGTCATAAAACCAACGAGCATATCACCTCAATTAATATAATCTACAAAATCTTGGGTCATTGAAATAGTTCAGCTGGTAAAGGCCCCTGGCACCAAGCTTGATAACCTGAGTTCAATTCCAGGACCTCACATGACGGAAAGAAAACTGGCTTCTGCAAGCTGCCCTGTGACCTACACATGTATTATGACATGTGTGTGTATGCACACACACACAAAATCTTTCTCAGACATGCCCAAAGATTTGTCTCCTGGGTGAGTCTTAAATTCCATCAAGTTGACAATCTAGATTAATGGCCACAGCAACTTAGGCCTCCAAATGCATCTCTGTCTCATCCAGCATCTGTTTATGTCCCTCTGTAACCCCATCCCTGGTGACGTCACTAAACTCAGGTCATAGGCCCCAGACTGGCTGCCCTCCTTCTGAATACAGAGTCTCAGAAGGGTCACTGTTGAGAGCCAAGGAAGGAGACAGCTGTCCCTGTCCTGGGTTGACCTTCACCCAAAGGGTAGCATGGACTCATATAATGTGCATGCATCATGTGTGACACGCACGTCATTGTGCTCAAAGGGTCAGGAGTCCAGTATCATAGACACAGGGTGGAATACATATGTGGGTCTTGCATGACAAGTGTCAGCTCTTTGAATCCCACCCTTACCCAAATGACTTGGCACCTCTTCAAGCCATTGACGAAGAACAGAGCCTCTGCCCCAGCATTGCACAATATACCCTTGGTTTTCTGGATTTGTATCCTATTGTATCATAAAACCCCACCCGGGAGGCTGCAGCTGAGGGCTGAGTCCAGAGGAAGTGTTCAAGGCCTCCCCCATCAGAGTCCCTTTCCCAAAGGGAAGCACTCACCCAGTCCTGAGCTCCATGTGCCACTCAGGGATCCATCCAGGAGGTGCTCCCATCCCCCACCCCACAGACCTTGAATTTCCTTGATGTCAGAGATATTCTAGATGGACAGGGGCTACTCCTTTCAGACATGGGCAAAATGCCTTCCTCCTCGGGGACCGAAAGGAGCTGCCAACTCTGAGGAGACAATCTGCCACCACATCAGAGCCAGTGGAGCATTCATAGGGGTGTCTTTACTAACCTGACTCTTTCCCTTGAGTTCATCTGGCTAATCCTGTGGACGTTTTAGTAAAGACCATGATGAAATGATTTTATATATCAAAAGAGGCTTCTTATTTGGGTCAGGTTAAGGAGCAAGGGTAGTTCAAGCAGGGCTCCCGAATGCTGAGGGTCACTTCCCCTTCTCTGCTTGGGTTTGTAGCTCACAGGCTTTTCTGGGAGGTATCCCAGAAAGGTTTCCCAACAGTTCCATTCCCAGGAGCACTTTACTAGGGAGACACATCCAGCTCCAGCGTGGAGGGGATAACAAGCTGAGTTACTGCCCGGGGCTGAGATGTGGACACTGGCTTACAGATGCCGGATGTGGTGGGGTGAGGGGTGAAGCCAGCAGCATTAGTTCAGCAGGCAAGAGCCAAGTTCATGATGAGAAGTCCCTCCCCCAGTTCCTAGAGGCTCCCGTGGGAGGATGCATCAGCCCCAGGAGCTGTTTCTAGGAACCGCTTACACAGGCAGCGGTTGCAGGAGCTGCGAAAGCACAGCTGTGGAGGGGACAGGAGCCCCTCTGCATCTGGATTTCCTGCAGATGGGAGAGGAGATGGAAAAAGCAACCCAGATTTAGGTTGGGAGCATGGAACCCATGTTTTGGAGGGTGTTGGGGCTGGGGGTGGGGCTATGCCTCTAGAAGGAAGGAGAGTATAGGGTTCCCATGCAGCTTCTGGAAATCTTAGCCACCATGAGTCTCGACTTTCTAATCTGTAGCATAGGATGCTAACACTAGATGGATCCCAAGTTCCTTTCAACTCTGACTTTAAGAAAACTTGCTCCTTGGTGGCCTCCATAAAGTGGCAGGCCAGTTCTAGCCATGTCCCCAAGCCATAGACCCATTTCTGGGACCCCAGAGACCTTCCATGGGGGTATCTGCTGCTCTGGGTGTTGAGGATTTTAATTAAGCCCCTTCTTTTAGACATCAAACCTCCATTCACAAAGACAGAATCTTATTTGGCTTCTGGGGACCTCCAGCTTGCTCCGTCTTCCTCAGAGCCTCTGTCACTTCCTGTCAGTTCTGTCATGCCCTACTTACACCCCAAGGTCCGATCTCCAGCACCGCATAAAATGTGTGGTGGTGCACACCTATAAACCCAGCACTTAACCAGTGAAGGCAAAAGAATCACTATACAATACTGTATCCCATGCAGGCTCCTTGTGTAAGATGGAAGGCCTTGGGCAAGACAGGCAGGCATCCCTCAAAGAAGGGGGCCTTTCAGGGGCTCTCTCTGACCTGTGACTGCAATGTCAGGCCTTACCAGATCTGCTCTCTGAAGGTTCTAGAAACAAAGCAGAGCAGCCGGGAGCTGCCTGATTGATTGCGGAGAGGGAACCTCAGAGACAGAGCTATGTGGTCTAGTATGGACGCTTCCAATCATGTGCGTCAGAGTGCATTAAAATTTGGCTGGGCGGCTGGGGTGTAGCTCAATGTAGAACTCTTGTTAGCATCTATGAGGCCCTGGACCTGCTCCCCAGCCTCATAATAGATAGTAATATTACTGGGTGGTGGTGATGCACACCTTTAAATCCAGCACTTGGGAGGCAAAGGCAGGCGGATTTCTGTGAGTTAGAGGCCAGCCTGGTCTACAGAACTAGTTCAAGGACAGCCAGGGCTGTTATACAGAGAAACCCTGTCTCAAAAAAAAAAAAGTAATATTAAGTAAACTGAGACATTCATATCCTGTGATATCTTTGTAGCCTGAGTTTGCTCTATAACCCAGGCTAGCCTGGAACTCGCGAAAGCTGGATTCCGGGTGTCTGCCACCATACTTGGCTTCATTTTCTTGCTTGCATAAATCACACCTCGGCTTCTTAGATTCCCAGCAGGCATCTGTGAATAGTGGCGGATAGAGTGGACAGTATAGAATGTAGACTGTTTCCACCATGATGGAAAGTTCTAGTGCCCAGTACTGGTCCAGGTCTAGGTATTCCACTGGATGGCTAAAGGGCAAGAGGTAGGAAAATTTGTGATGCCGCTTCAAGCCCCTGAGGACCCACAGCCTCCGGTCTGGGCTGCTGTTCTGGCCTCCCAACAGCAGCAGGTGTGTGTGTGTGGAGGTGGGGGTTCTGTTATACTGATGCCCACCTTCTCTTTGCCTTCACCCAGGTGGCTCTCCTATCTCCTTCTTTTCATTTTGGACCTGGTCATCTGCCTTGTCACCTGCCTGGGACTGGCCAGGCGCTCCAAGTGTCTCCTAGTCTCGTGAGTAGCCCTGTTTATGGTACTGAAGCAAAGAGTTGGGCCGGAGGCCCCCTAGAGAGGGAGAAGAGGGCCTAGGCAGGCCCTGAGAGTGGTAGCAGCCAGGATGACCCTCCTCAGCACCAGCTCCCTTGCAGGCAGGAGCTCCTCGTGTGTCTCATGCCCCACACTCCAGCTGTCTCTGTACTGTCACAGCTGGGTCTGTTCAACCCTGGGATCCACTGGGATCCACAGCCCTCTCCTAGCTGTTAACAGAGATGGGACAGGCGGGGGGAGTCAATGCATGACGGAGATGGGGTGGGGGTGGGAGGGCAATGCCTGGCCAGGTAGGGCTCTGCCTGGGAGGAAGGATGCTGAATCCAGGTAGGATGGCTGCTGTCCAGAAGATTCCCTCCTATCTACCCTGCCGAGATCCCAGAGTGTCTGCCTCTCTCCTAGCATGCTGTGCTGTGGGGTGCTGACCCTGATCCTCAGCTGGGCTTCTCTGGCTGCTGATACGGCTGCAGCAGTGGTAAGTAGAGGAAATTGTGGGTGGCTGGTCTGACCAAGACCATCTGTCCTGTCCTATTCAAAGACCCCGGCAGGCTACCTTTGGACTCAGTCCTTTACCTACCATCCCAGAGTCTCGAACTAAAGAGACTTGGCTCACTTTGGTCCTGGCTAAGAGACAGGAAGGGGTTTGTCCAAAGTTACAGGGCTTCAGGGACAGAGCCAAGACAAGACACCCTGCTTGTTTGGGCATGCAGAGAACGCGTGGGTGGCCAGGTAGCTTTCGTGCGAGTGCGAAAAGCTAACCTGGTGGAAGCTGGGTGGGTTCCTTTACCTGCCCCTAGACACCAGGTATGAAGAAGGTGGCATCTCCTACCTTCTGTCCCTGCAGTCTTTTGCCCTTACGCTCACACGTGCTCTGAAATACACGTGTGTGCTTCTGAATCCGATGCCTCAAATGTTACGGAAAAGTGAGCGACTTCCTATATGAGAATATATAAAGAAAGAAATTATTGATCTTAGAGCTGAGCTGCCTGAGAGCTCCCTCCCTCAGCAGGTGGGGCTGCAAACTCAATGGCACATGGCGTTTCCACAGTCCCTCAGTGGAAGACCGCTTGTAGGCAGATCATCATGACATTGTGTGAATCACTAGTCATAGGTGCTTGCTCTCTCTATGTGTATACGTTGCTGCATGTCTGTGTGAACATGCACGCACATACAACTGCACGCATGCTGAGGAAGACACACTTCACTAGGCGATTTCAAGGAACCGCTCGCTCGGCTCTGAGGGCTGTAAGCCAACCCTGTGGTCTGCCCCTGCTCTTCCTTACCCACATCACACCTTGCCTGGCATCCCTAGGGGTGGCTGGGAGCACTGGTCTGTATGCGTTGTCTGTCATACCCATGGGATAAATGGCCCCTGGTGCCACCTGGCTCTGCCACTTTTGATAGAGGCCTATGCAGAAGTGCTAAGGAGCCAGTTCTGGTGACACAAGTCTATGGCTCCAGATGCCCCGGAGACGGAGGCAGGTTTGCAAATTAAGGCCTGTGAGCAACAGAATTTAAGTTTGCTAAGTAAGGCCCATCTTGTAAAGGGACTGGGAGGCTGTGGAGCTAGAGAGACAGCTCAGCTCCTAAAAGCACCTGCTACTCTTTGCAGGGGACCCAAGTTTCATTCCTAGCACCCATGTGGTGGCTTGCAGCCATCCATAACTCCAATTCCGGACTATTAAATGCCCTCTCTGACTTCTGAGCAAGACACCAGACACACATGCATGCATACACACACACACACACACACACACACTAAATCTAAGGGGGGATGGGACTGGAAACAGCTCAGTGGCAGAACCCTGGCCTAGTAAGAAGCTGTAGGTTTGAGCTCTACTACTGTAAAAGGGGAGAGGGAAGGCTGAGAATGCAGTTAGTAAGCTTACTGACGCAGACCATGGTGTGTTCGATCCTCAGCACTGGGTCAACTGGCCATGATGGTATCCATTTGTTACCCCAGCACTTGAGAGGGTTAAAAGCAGGGGTTTGTAAGTTTAAGACCAGTTTGGGTTACATGAGGTCCTGTCTCAAAACCAAGAAAAACAGAAAGGATGTGGGCATCTCTCATCTCCCCTTTCTGTGCTGCGACCACACACCAAGGCCTGGTGCCGAAAAGGCAGTGCTGGATGGAGCCCAGGCTGTGTTCAAGGCATCCTGGTGGCCTTTGGAGCTGGGAGGTTGTAAACACTGTGGGGAGGGGCTCCGCTGCCCAAAGTGATGGGCACAGCTGCCTGGCTGGCTGCCTCTGCTCCAGAGACAAGTGCAGGCACAGGGAAGCTTTCCGTGCTGAGCCTATGGGACTGGGTCCTGCTTCTGGCAGCCTCTGCCTTTTGAAGAAGCAATGGCATCCAGCTTGCCACCGTGAGCTGCCCCTTAGAAGCTGGCACCCTTCCCGCAGGGGCTTCTCCCATCAGTCATCTCGCCATTCAAGGAACCCACGGGTCGTTTCATCTGCAGCCGGGTGCCATGGAATGCCAGGGAGCTGGGAGCCATGCCATTTCCCTAATTCCTTTAGTCAGGCCCTTGTACGGGAGAGGCGGGTGCGAAGGTTCTGAATGGGTCTTTGACAGAGCCGAGGCTGCTGTGGCATTTTAATAGGAAAAGGGGTAAGGAGAAGATGCGGGGGGGGGCACCAGCTGTCAAGGGGTCATTGTGCAGAGCTTTTCGTGTTCCTCTACTGCCGCCCTGCCCTCTGAGGCCTCTTCTGAGGGCAGTGGGGCCAGATTCACACTGTTGCCCTTCCCCCAACCTGCCCTCCAGACAGGGAATCCATAGGATAGAGTGTGGACACTAAGACTTCCAGGGCCCGCTGAGTTGGGGGAAGGCTGGGAACTGGGGACCCAAGCTCAGAGCCTCCAGACCTGTGGTCCTAGGCCCTCACTGCTGGCCTTCCTGGCTATCCCTTTGTAGTCGGTAAGAGCCACAGACAAACTTTTAGGTGCTGGGGGCTCTTTGGGAAGAGGAGAGGCAATGCCAAGAAGGAAGAGAGCAGGAGGAGTCTCCACAGCTGCTTTGACTGCAGCAACGGTGACAGACACTCCCAGAGCATGCAGGCCTGAGGGGCAGCAGGCCCACCTCCTGGGTCGGAGGCAGGAGCGTAGCTTCTAGAGCCCCTAGTCTTAGCCTCATCAACCCTTCATCCCTTCCCAGCACCAGGACCTCCGGAAAGTCACTGAAGTTCTCCACGCCACAGTGTTCTCCTGTGTAAAATGGGGAGAAGAGCAGTACCTGGTGCCTCAGACGGCACGCAAAGGTTACTCAACGTGTGGCAGCCATCTTGGCTTCTAACACAGTTCCCACAGTTCTGTGGGCCACAGGCATGACTCAGATACTCAGGAACTTCCTGCAGGCTCAGCCATCACCTGGACTAGCTCACTAGGCTAGCTCACCTGGGCTAGCCTCTGGCAGCTCCTCCTACCCGTCCTACTTACACTAGTTACCCTCTTCCGGACATCCTAGTCATCATTGAATGAATACTATATGAACACATACATGCATACACATGTATGCCTGTGCATGCACGTGTGTATATCACCTTCATGGGTAGATTTGTATTCTCACAGTAAGCCATGTACCCCACATTGTCTTAACCCACTTTCCCAGGAGATGTGAGCCAAAGCTCAGGCAGGCCTGGCTTAAGCAGAGAAGGAAGCGAAGCCTCAGCATTGGTGAAGCCTCATAAAGGGGTTCCTAATTCCCTGTCTTTGGACCCTAGGCTTCTTGAGGTGTGACTCCATTTACCATTATTCTCTCCAGCAACCCCCAACCCGGCTCCCCATCTCTGCTATTCCAGCCAAGGGTTGAGGGTGCAGCGCTGGGCCTGCTGGTGCCGCAGCTCTAACTGATAATAATAGGCTCACTGATTTATTATGTATGTTGGTGGTTTGTTTTGTAAAACCATCCTCTGCGATCCTGAGTGCATGTGGATGATCGCATATGTTGGGGGGAGGGTGGTCTTGTCTGTGTTGGGGAAGAGATGCATGAAGGTCAGGTACTCTGGAGAAGTTTTGAATCTAGAGGAGCCTATTGCTCCCCAATGCTCCCCCCAACACACATTTTCTACTCTCAGTACCAAGACACAAACATACGCCCCTGACAAGTATACCAGACCTCAGTCCTAAAGCTATGCCTGACTCTAGAAAGAGCTCAAAACCTGAGTATTGATTCGGTGGATGACGGGTGATGCTGCATACAGACAGAGTACCCCTTGTGTTGCAGGACCACCTGCAGGATTTCCAAGCTCGGGGATCATGCACCAGAGAAGTGGGTAGCCCCTTAGTACGGGGCACAGGAACCAGAGTTTGCCCCTGCTGCTCTGAGAGGTGGAGCACCTCTTTTCTCCAGTTCCCCATTGCACCCCATGTCAGTTCTAAGCTCAGAACATGGCCACTCCTATTTCATGCAGTCACCCTGACCTGAGTGGTCCCTTAGCCAGCCCATGCTCCAACTCCAGTCCTTTTCCTCTGACTCCCCACCCCTGGTCTCAGCAACGGAAGCCTGTCCCCTAAGGCCCCAAGATGAACTTTTTCCTAGCCTCACCCTTCAGATGGCAAGTCAGAGCCAAGCATAGTGATGCAGGCCTTTAATCCCAGCACTTCAGAAAGCAGAGGGCAAGCAGATCTCTGTGAGTTCGAGGCCAGCCTGGTCTACAGAGTGAACTCCAGGACAGCTACATAGTTAGATTCTGTTTCATTTTGTAAGGTGGGGACCTTTCAGGGGTTGACCACCAGAGTGTCCAGAGCTTGGCAGGGGTGATGATACAGTTGAGAAGAGCAAATAAGTCTGAGAGGAAAGGAAACCCCCCCTAGATGCACACCTGCAGCTGCCCCTGGGTTAACAGTCCTATGTGAGGTGAATAGAGTCATCAGGTCCACACAATAGGTGAGACTACTCAGACACAAAAAGTAAGTAACTTGCCCAAGGTGACAGACAGGTAGGAAAGGACAGAGGCAAGACAAACCTGATAATCACAGACTCGCAGCCTCTATTCTGCCCGTGGCTGAGTTAGAGATCTTGTGACCAGGACAGCAGGAGTCAGGCTAGCACCTCCCAGTGCTGAAGGGTCTGACCTTCCTCTCCCCACTCCCATCTCCAGGGCACCAGTGACTTCTGCATGGTTCCTGACATCTACATCTTGAACAACACAGAGAGCCAGATCAGTTCAGGTAATGTATTCGGGGGCCTCTGTTCCTAGAGCCATTCATTCCCCAAGCTCAGGCTAAGCCTATATGATCCAACTACCTACATGTGTAACATGAAGGGCCGGCTTGTTGGGGTTTCTGTCCCGCCCAGTACCCCA